>JXOR01000742.1:361-61172 GCA_001014335.1 Coboldia fuscipes | reverse complement strand
TATCCCTCTACCAGTGTCCGCATAACCACCAATAAACAAACTGGCTGATAATAACGCTTCAATTGAATACCGTCATCTAATTAAGAATATCAATATAATTGAATGAATATTCTATTGGATTCCGTACAAGTTCAACAACTTGTAAGTCCTCGAATTAGTTGAATTCTATAATGAGTTATCATTATCTCTGGTGGATTGTCTTGGTGTCCGTTAGGATTTCCAATTTTATGGATGGGTCTTAATTAATCATAACCATAATGACTCAATTAATGGATATGAGTAGCTGGTCATTTAGCTACCGAATCATATTGAATTTAGGTCATTATGAATTATAAAAACCATCAAAATGATAGTGATCAGTAGAAATGTTTCGAATCATCATCATATAATTCTTATAATAACTTTTCTGGATGATGATTCTCATATATAAAATGTATAATGTACAGTACGAGAAAATGATGTTGATGGTTATTAGTGTCACATTGAATTTGACTATATTATCATTGAATATTTTAAAAGTCATCATCATCAACAGCCATGATATTATAATTCTTTTAATAAAATCATGAATGATTAAATGGTATTACATACAGAACCTGTGAAGAGACTAGAATTAAAATAAAAAAAAACTGAAATTTGTAGAGAAAAAGTTTTTCATATTCAACCATTCAGCTTTAATTAACTGGAAAACGCGATGTGCCAACTATTAAGGGACTGAGTAACATGGACTAATTGAATTTTTCATGGTTTTCCATTCTCTGTATGTGTTTTTTTTTTATATTCGAAACATTGAATGACATTTTAACATGCTACTGCTGATATTAGATGTTTCGTGATCCGAAAACTGGAAGGTAGAAAAACCGACAAAGTAATGGAAAAGGAAAAAAAATATTGAATATGGAGAACATCAAATTCGAAGAAACATAATCGGCTTTCGAAACAAATGAAGGACAAAATAGAATTTATTACTTAAATCAATTTAATAAATAATTTACATTACCAGGGTGTTTGGTTATTGATAGGTAAAATACACGGTGAATACTGAAAAGCTTGTGGTGGTGCCATAAGGACAATCAACGTTCATTAAATTCTAAATATGTGGAAAAACATTTATGTGGCAAACATCCAGAAACTCCTCGTTGAGATAATGGAAAACTATTATGAGATAATCGTTTTGTTGTTTCTTTACAGTCATTTGGGTTTCTTGTTTTNAGCTTGTGGTGGTGCCATAAGGACAATCAACGTTCATTAAATTCTAAATATGTGGAAAAACATTTATGTGGCAAACATCCAGAAACTCCTCGTTGAGATAATGGAAAACTATTATGAGATAATCGTTTTGTTGTTTCTTTACAGTCATTTGGGTTTCTTGTTTTTCCTCTTGTGTTCTTGGGTTTCTTTTTTTTTCTTCCATTCAGAATTCACAAATAACACAAAAAGTCAGAGAGTCCAAATGGAATATAAAGAAATTCTCTAGAAAACCAATGGTAATATATTTCGTTATTCTTTATTCCTATTTTAAATTCCAATGGCATCGATGAAACTTTAGAAAAATAAAGAAAAGCAACAACAACATTGAAAGTTTAAAAACCCACTGCATTTCTACATAATTTATGAGTGCCACATTAAAATTGGAATAATCGAACTTTTATATATGGAAACTGTATCGTTCCATAACTAAAATAGGAATTAAATTATAACATCGAGAGACTTATGTATACTTACCACCCAAATACCCCCATCATCAAATTGGGAAAAAAGTTACCAGACAACATTAAACGGAACTGAAAAATCAATCACATAAAAGATGAAAAATATTCAACAGTAATATATCTAAGTGTAATCACATTTAAGTATTGCAAACATCGTTACATTTTCCATTTGATTCTAAAAATCAAAAACTATGAATTTTCATTTTTTTTGTTATCTTGTTTGTCTCGACGACAAATCTTTATTGACGTTCAGATGGTCTGGATTATTGAACTTATTTTTCATTTTTCCAGATTATAAAGATTCCCCATTTGAATTTCCATCTAATTCAACGTATCTTCTTTGAATAACCCGTTAATGTATAAATTTATTATATGATGAAGTAGTTTTCATTGAATCCAGTCTGGATTTACCATTACAGACCATATCACATCGAACGAATGGTAATACCAATAAATGGAATCAATGTAGTTATACGTGTGTACATTGAAAGTTAAATTTTAAACTGTTAACATCATATTGTTTCTGAATGGGGATAGGATCAAAATAGAAGAAATAGTATTCAATTCCTTTTGTGATCCATTTAAATATGTTTTTATTTAAAACTATTTTATTCCATGTTATTTCTATCCAATAAACAAAATAAAAACGGAAATAAACATTTTACCAAAATTGCAACAGAGTTTAAGACATACCCCAAAACTGAGAACGGTAGAAATTCATTTGATGAAATTGGAAAATTCTATAAGAAAAATTCAATAAAAATATTCTTGGTTTTCTTTATATCGACGGGTATAACAATAAATACCCGCCAGGTAGTTTCGTATTTTTTATTTGTATCCCCGAGTGATGAAAGAATTTATTATTTTGGGGAAACGAATTCCTTATCAACAGAGTATAAGAAACAAATAAATGGGAAGAAAACTTAGTTCAATTGTGAACGAAAAATTTTTTTGTTTAATGGTAGCGTTGAAGTGAAGTGGATGACATTAAATATCGACAAAACACTATTCATTTCTTATTCAATATCAAATAAATAAATTTTTTATTTGAATCTATTGGTGCATTACACAGACATCTTTATCCATTGAATGGATGCATTTTTATTACCCGATTGGTACCGTATACGATACAATTGATACAATATTGTAACTGTCTGAATATTCAATTGAATATTTCTTTGGACTTCCGGTGTTATTTGGTGAATCCCATTCAATCGATCTTCATTCTTTAGTTTGTATCCAATCCAGAAGAGAGTAAATGGAATTGCTTGGTATCGGACCAATGAGATGAAAACAAAATATTAATAATAAATTTATTGAAGAATATAATTTTCTGTTTTATATTTTTGTGTCTTTAAAAAGAAATGCACTTTTATGGGACATCACGTCGAATTGTATTTTTTTATTAGTAAGATAAACAGCTTTTCTTAGTTAGTTGAGATATGGAAGGCTAAAATTCAATTGCATCCGGGGAACCCTATCTGTTCAAATTGTATGGACGTTGAAAAAGAGCATAACTTTTTTATTTAAAAAAAAAAGACCAACAAAATGAAAATAAAAACTACAGGATGTTGTTGTGGCATTAGACACGTCTGCATTGCGGAAAAATGATCCATTTAATGGGTACCATAATTCGCATTTCCACAAATAAAAAATCGTAAAAAACTACTGAATCCACTAAATGGCTGAACAGAAAATTACTGTGTATGAAATGGAATTCTATCTCATCTAGCAATCATTTAACAACCAGTTGAACTATTGTTGATGGCTTCGCGACTCCCGGTTTTGAAAAATTGCAATTCAACGGAAAAGATAGAATTTAATCATCCAACACTGATAAATGAAATACTTTAAAGATCATATTTTGTTATTTAAAGGATGACACAACTGTCACCGATTTACATTATTCTTAAGTGATGGTTCCAAACAAGTTTTGTTTGGTTTCTTGTAAGAAACACTGAACTATGATTGGATGTCTTTACCCTGCAGTTACATATACTAACTCCAATTTGATACAGTTAGAGATTCGAAGAAAAAATAAGAAAAAACGAAAGAAGAATCATCAGCGACAGATAAACATAAATCAGCACTTAAATGTCAAGGACTCCAGAGGTCTTAGGAATCAATCACCATTAACGAAGTGAGATTTTATTTAAGAATATAAACATTGAATTTCCACAACTGCGGTGTTGCATCACTAATTGCACTAGTATTGGGCTTTAGTGTATTCCAGTTGTGCAAAGAAAATGATGAAATCAAATAAACGTATTTATGATAATCTGATCGAATATCAGCTAAACTTGATAAAATAGAAAATTTATTTTTTTCTGTTGGACCAACATGAAAATTATGTTGATTTCTATCAATCACCCAATTCACCCTAAGAAAAAGAAAAATCGAATGACAAATTTCTTGTTTGGGTTAAAATACATAAAATCCCGTTGATCAATAATGGCAACATAAAAATGAAAGATGGAATTTATCTTTATTTGGGTATGTCTTTGATGAGAAATAAGAAAACAAAAAATTTGACATAAAACAAACGATACATGAAACAAATTTTACGTGTGTCTCAGTCTACCTTTATGGTAAATATTTTCCTACATTTTTATTTCGATACTTTTGCAACTTCGTTTTTCATATGCTGTTCCGTATTTTTCCTTTTTTTTATATTTCGATAAAGAATTCAGTAAAATATAAAGTAAAAGTTCGTTGAATCGATCTCTTCTCAATGGATATTTATGGTAGTCAAGCAGTGATAAAAATGTCGAATAACTTAATGTTTGACGTATGTTTTAGGCAGAAGTAGTCACAGTAACCATCACGGATATGTGCGTTTTCAAATATGTAAATTGTTAGAAAATAAGACATTTTTCTTATTGACATGTGATACAAACTGTTAGCCAATTGTCTAGGGGTATAGAGCTAATTTTCCTACAATAGACCACTTTACAATACAAACGAAATTTACACTACCAATTTATGCCATTCTCAATAAGAGGTCATCAATTTTCCGTTTCTTGAGAAAAGAAAAATGAAAATTTTTTTGATTTTCTAACTTTCTCTCGTTTTAAAGAGAAATCGATCGAAAAGGTATGGAAAATTCACTGGAATTCTATACACTTCAACGTTTTGTTTTATAAAAATTCTCAAATTAAACGTGGAAATGTGATATGAACTCAACCAGTTCAATTTGATTATTATCTGTTGGCCTAAATAACAAAATTAAGAGAACAAAAAAAACAACCGAATTTTGTCAGGTAGATGTTTCCTCCGTCTGTTCAGGTTGACATCTAATACTTTTTCCGCTGTACCGGTTTCAAGTGAATACAAGAATTTTCCTCACGGTAGCTTTCCTCACTGTGTGCGAGGATAATAAAAATTATAGGGGAACTTTAAAAACATACATTGAACATACAGCCGTTTGAAATCTCGTTAAAACGCAATATACGAACTCAACCTATTGATTGGTTTAGTCGTGCAGAAAACAAAGGTTAAGTGATGTAAACCTCAAATTACACGTACGGATTACGTTTTACCTGATTTTTTTCCCTATTCTTTATACGCACTGTGGAATGAAAATTTTTTGCCAAGTTCCCATTCTTTTGAAGACAGTTCACCAATATGGAACTTTAGGTTATTTAAATTTTAATTGAATATTCGATTTCATATAGATCATTAGTAAGAGATGAGTGCTTTGGTTTGTTATTCCACCATCAATTGGATATAATAAAATTGGGTAACGGTGTTTCTCTGTATCCAAACATTTTACCATTTAAATTCAACGTGACGCCCCTTCGAACTAAAAACAAAACCAAAAATGTTCCCTTAAATCATATTAAGACGGGTGATCTAACCCCTAAGAAATATGTGTTATTGTGGCTTCGAAATAAATAAAAAAAAACTAAGAATTCATTCGATGCTGATGGGTATTCTGAGAGAAGTTAGTTTTCCCGATTATTTTGTCTTGTTTCTCTGCCACATGTGAAATTGCCATTCATCCAAATATCCCCAGACACCAAAATTTCAATCCAAGAGAAGAGGAAACAGTTTAGCAAATCATATTAAACCTTTCGTTATGCGGTGTTGATTCCACAGACACACCAGATATACAAGGCAACCCGTCAGACCATGGAAAATCATTTAAGTATTATATTTGAATTGGATTTTATGAGTTTATGATGGTATTTACATTATCACTCACACCAACAGTTCTACACTGGAATGAATAGAAATTGAAGTGAGATAAAGTTATGTGATGAAAATCACTACAATCAAATCAAAATTACCCACAAAATGGTTCAGTATGTTTGATTTTAATATTCAAATTAACTAACCAATTGAAATGTCAGCATTTAAATTTAATTTTCAAATAGTTTGGTTTGATTTAAAGTTTTATGTTTATAATTTTTATGTAATATGAATTGTACAAAAATTATTGATACCAGATAAATCACACAGGATGTGTGTGTTAGTTAATGAAATTTAATGTCGATTCTGTTCAGTATTTGTGAATAATAAACTTCCTCAATTGTTTTCCGTTGCTCATAATGAGGTCATTAAAATCTAATTAAACTATTTGCATCAATAATTATGTACAAATTCATCGTCACCAATTAGTTGAAAATAGAATGTGATTATCAGTGATATGATGTAGTTACTTGTATGCTTTACTACAAACGATATTAAATTGGCAAACGAACGATTACCGGTCTCCATAACTCTTCTCTTATCCATAACTACACGTTAATTACATGTTTATTGTTTCAATAATTTCCTTTTAATGATTTTATGCTTCTTAACATAAAGCATACGGAACGGAATTCATAAAGCAACGTTCCTTTACTCCATGATATTCCATCTATTGTTGTTGCTGAATAATCTGTTTTAATCGTAAATGAGCAAACTACATGAAAATTATATATATTCATTCAAACACGTTGGAGGAAAATAGAAAATTTAAAAAGAAAATCATAATTTGTTATTCCTCATTCCTGAAGTGTTTCATTCTGAGTCATCTCTTTTTGGGTGTTTCTGAGTCCTTTAGAAAATTCATTAGAAAAATTATTTCAATACAGCACTTCTTGTATTATACCGGAGCACAGGTTAACCGAAAAAATCCTTTGCTTTTCATAGAGTAAATTGCTTGAAAACACCCCCAAGAGGTATGGTAACAATAAAAACGATTTCAATTCTTTCAGTTGTTTTTTAATTCTCATCTATTCAGTTTTCTTTCTCCATTTCTTTCATTTAACCAAAACAATATCAAACATTTTGTATGCCAAGTACAATATTTTTACCTTCACATCTACTTCGGTGTGCATATTATTCTGTTACATTTAGCGAGAATAAAAAAAAAAAAAACGGTTAAATTGTCCATTGGATCAACCGTTCCATAAAACGAAGTGCATCTCTACGTTTGCATAATAAAAAATTCATTTATTATTATGGATTCATGTGAAATTTTTGTAATTAGAAAATTTTTCATCATCACTTTGTCTGCTTTTCTGTGTGTTTCCGTCCCCTCCCCTCAGTTAGAGCTTTTATATTACTTTTGGTTTAAATATGATAAAGAATGGGATGATGTGTATGTTGTTTTGAATTCGTAGTGAAGAACAAGTTAAACTTTTGTTATTTTTTTTTGTTCTGTTCGATCGTTTTGTTTCAAAAACAATTCTAAATTCACCGTATGCTCTTAATAGGGATAGAGAGGAGGGGGTCAGCCAAATACCGTTGCATGTTGCATTTTGGGTCCATCCTCTTAAATTATCAAGTTCTCATTTGCTTGTCCTCAAGTGAATGAATCAACAACTCAATGGTATGAGTTTTTATTGTACCATGAGAAAAGAAAATTGTAAGGAATCAACAAAATTGGGTGCATCCATGAATTGGGTTTATCTAAGTGAACAGATAGGAAATATTTGCAAACATACTTTTTCCATATTAAACATTAAAGACAGAACAAAACTAACGACCTAAAGTGGATGCAACGAAAGAGAAAAGAAAAATGTTCTTTTTTATGTGGCGACGGGTTGATATTGTCGTTACTGGTTTTTCCCTCTTTTCTCCAATAATGTTTTTCTTTTTTTATTTTCATACTTTTCTTATGTTTTGATGTTATGAATTTTTATTTTTACGTGAATACATTTTCTTTTAACATTTATTTTTCTCGTTTTTTTTTGACTACAATGCATCTAGCTTTTTAGTCATTATAATGTGCATCTAATATTTCATGTAGATTGTTGAATCTTGTCGTTATGTGTTTACCTGAATATTCACCAATGGATTTTTGTTTAAAAAAAAATGAGAAAAGTAAATTTTAAATTTCTTTTGTTGGTAGTTTATTGTACTGAAAATATTGAAATACATTGGCCTAGACACCACTAAAATGGAATCAAGAATACCAATGTGACGAATTTACCAAAGTGATGGTGGGATGCATTTATATTCATTCACATGCAATGAGAAAATTAACAAGAGTGTTTTTTTATTGTACTAGAAATATGTATGTGAATGGTTTTAAGAACAATAGAATCACCGTATGCTTTTAACCTGACAACTATGGTTGAATAGATTATCACAGCATCAGGTGATATTCAATGTTATTTGTAAAGAATCCATTTTTCCTGTTATTTGATGAGCTTATTTCACTTTGATCCAACTGATTATTAATATTTCCTGATAAAATATTTCAATTGTGAGTCGAGAACTATTTTCTGATTGATTTCGGTTGGTTTTATTGAAATTCTAAATTAGAAACGAACAATTAGCCGTGGTGTATTAAACCATTTAATGTTATTCAACAAACAGTAATTGTTAGCTTTTAGGGCGGTGGGGGTTAAATGAAAAATTTCATTAGTAAAACCGATGATTCTTCACCGAAGCTGAAATAGAAAAAAATCAATTTATTCAATATGGAAAGTTAAAATATAAATTATCCGATTATAGTGATATTGCCAACATATCGCATGATGGTTACGTATTCAAATCAAATAGAATTATGGTATTTTATTAACAACAGAATGATTGCATTAAACCGGTAAATTTTACTTACACATATACTTTACCTATTGGAATTGCAGCCCATAATTTCAATTTTTATTCAACAACGAACAAAATAAAGTGGAAAAAAATAACAAAATTATTGTATTTTTCCATTAAAAACATGATTATTTATTGGTAGTTTTTATTTATATTCTGGTATATCTATTATTTCCGTTACCAATGGTAATATACCAAATAAAATGGATAGATAAATAATTATAGATTCTTGTGACAATCACGAAATGTATGCATAGTATACCTGTGCTTAAGCTCCATCGATACGAAACGTATATAAATTAACCGAAAATTTATGGGCTAGAAAAGATGGTAGACGAAACTAAAAAACGCATAATTTGAAATCGATTTATGGTAAAGAAAACGTTTCAAATTGAATGACAACAAAACATCGGTAACTTCATTGATTTTCAAACATTTTCATGTTTATCAACTAATGTAATGGCCCATGTCCGCCTGTAGTGCGTTTTTCCACTCCCCTCTGGGTTAACTTTTGCGGTTCACTCGATTCACTATCAATCGCATGTCTATAAATCATTATGATTCGTTTCAGTTTATTACTTGCCTGTTTGAATGTCTCTCATCGAGGCTAATCAAACAATATACAGTTCTCATATTTTTCAATTTTCAATTTTTTAATACGGAATGGAAAATTTCCTCCTGCAGTTAAAGTGATTGAATTTAACTGTTATGTACTGGTTTTTAGCTCCTACATATGTGTGATTGAATAAACGCTTTTATGTTTTACAACCGATGATCTGGATTATATTGTGGTTATGACGAATAATCAAAATAGAAAAAATAAAACATAAAAACATAAATTTCAATTGAATATGTCTCCTATTGTTCCCAAAAATTATTCAAATGGAATTAAATAGAAATCATGTTGCTGTTGTTTTGTAACAGAACAACTACCTGGGTAGCATATTCATATTTGTACAATATTTTTAGATATTTTACCTACTGGCAGACATACATATTTCTCATTGGATGAAGTTAAATCTATTGTAAAATATATTGAATCATTGGTTATCAAACAACTGATAGATCAAACAGAAAATTTTCATTTTGTCTGTGTGTGTGTGAGAGCGTTCCAATTTGAAACTTGAATTTGATAAATAATTTTCTTCGTTTCACGAAACTTTCAGGTGGTTCAATACCAAAAGTCTATAGAACGGCTGATAAAAGCATTTCAAATTGAAAAATGATTTTTCTCTGTTCATTTCATTCTTTATCATATTTCATTCAGATGATTTGTACAATCGGCTAGTGGGAGTATTTCACTTTACCATCCAATAAAAATTCGCAGTTGGTGTCTTTTCAAGTGTTTGTTTTTTTGTCTATTTTCTCTTTAATTTCCTTGAGCGTTTAACCTTGCATGGGAAGAAAGAAAGACTATGAACTTCTAGATGATCGAATTCAGAAGCCTTTTTTATTCATGCTCTTAGAGTCTCCCTAGTGTACTGCGAAGAAAGTTCATCGAAGCGATAAAGTGTAATCTATTAAGAGTCTGTGTCTCATTTTTTGACTGTCGGCATGACGATAAATAATTTTCCGCTGATTTTCATTTAATCCAATTGAAATTAATTACCTGTTAATAGTGTTCCGTTTTAATCGTTTTCATATAAAAACGTCGTGTCAAAATCGATTTATTTTGTAAGTAACAGTATGAGTAGTAGTTGGTAACATTTCATCGATTTGATTTAACCACAATGGTAAAATTATTTCATTCAATTTTCGAATAATTATTGGATCCATGATTACAATCAATTGGAATTGAAAGTTAATTAAAATAAAATTTTTTAAAGTAAATTCTATTCTCGTTTACATTGAAACCACAGATGAAACTACAAAATTTTGTAATGGCATGTAAAATTGTTTCAATAATTATTAAATCCAGACGTACAATTATAAATGACGATGTACCTAGTTGTTAAGAGACAATTATAAATTACCAAAATGCGGTGAACATAATTATCATCATATTCTAATAATTGTATTGCGAATGCAATCGAAATTAAATATGAATGACTATAAATAAAATACATAAATGAGAAGTTTATTTCATAAATTCAATTGAAATGTTTCACTAAACTAAATATTGTTTAAATCACTAATTTTCATCTCATTAATATAATGCGATGGTTCTTAATCTACTTAATTCATAATGCAAATTGAATTCAATTTATAAATGACCGATTAGAACATCATAACCGCTAAAAATTATTTAAGAGAATTCTGTTAAAAAATTACTTCTGGTTACCTGTCGGGTTGATAATAAATCCATTTGAGTTTATTACTGTGTGTACAATATTTATCTATTTGACATCGTACATGCGAATGCGGTATTGTAGGGAAATCGTAATTATGATGTTGACTAATTCGATAGATAAATAACAAGCACAATGTTCACTATGTAACACAATTCAGGTCATCGGTTCTCGTGTAATTGGGATAAATTACTGACAAAATCAAAACCATTTTCTCGTATACACTCTCTCTCGTTCTGTCGTTCTCTAACGTTATTACGGATTAGATTTATGTGGTATTCAACAAGAATTTCATTTACACGGTAATTGATAAATCGATGAGAACTAAATGTATTGATTAGAGAATAATTTGGGACCAGATATCAAATATAAACAATTATGGAGTTGATTATTTGGCTAAAATTTTATTGGAAATCCAGGTGAATTTTCAAATAAGCAACTGACTAATGTAATTATTTTATTGTTCTGAAGGGCAACCACCATTATTGATCAATATAGATTTCATATCTAAATTAGTATATTTGATCATATTCACGTTCTATTGTATTCGGCCACCTACACTGTCATTTTAACTAATGAACTGGGGGATCGATTGGAGCTAAAGGTCAACGTGAGTTTCGTTTTTGATTAAATTAAATCGATTACAAAACTTTGGTTATGATTTTATTGAACTTCAAGCAACTTATTGCAATTTTGTTCGGTTTTTCTTTGTAACGTCTCAGCAATAAATTATAAATTTGACTCGGAATTTCAATGAAATGACGTAATTCAGTTTGTTTGGTACATTCTAAAGTTGTAGTCAAGCTTAAAGGATTCTCGGACCAAGAAAATATTTTATAAATTATTATAACAAAATGAGAGAAATATGTTTTGTGCTAAGCCGATATAAGTTTACGCATTCGTTGTTATGGAATTTTTCAATTTACCTTGGATCTCATTTAGTTCCATTCTGTATGACCATAACTTAACATTGGAGATATTGAAGAAGTTTATTAGAATTATGGATTTGGAAAACACCTGAATTGTATAAACTTCTTCTCGTTGCTTGATGTGCCACCTAGTGGACAATAGTTGCAATGTTTTTAATTTTCTTCTACAAAAACTTCACTTATTAATAAATAAGTGGTCGGATGGAATGATCATTTCAATAAATTTAAGGCAATTCACATTATATTAAGTAATAACAGCATGAAGTATTAACGTAATAACCACCGACTATATTAATCAAATTCTAAATATTGTCCTTGTGTCAGAGCTTCTTTATTTGCATAAAAACCAACCGTAACAATCCCGAGGGATTAAATGTCGAGTTTAACACCAACTAATTTGGCATGTGAATTCACACATGAGCTGATGCTAAACATTTAGTGTGACTAAAATAAAAAACTAAGTGTGATAAACTGTTGTATTTTTTTAACAATTCAAATGTTATCCATTATACAAATTGAATAACGGAACTAAAGGAACCAAAAACAAAGTATGAAACATAACTCTTATAAAACATAATTTAAATTGAACAAAGTTCAGCCAACAAGAAAAAAAATATGTCGTTTATGTTCAATGGAAATAAAAAACATATTCTAATTCACCGTTTGATTAAGGTAAACCGACCAGTTTACAATTGGAGGATAGACCTAATTGTTACCGCAACATGTTAATAAAAAGTGACATGAACTCACATATGAATCAACTGTATACTTCCATCCTTCATACAAAGGCGAAAGATTTCATAAGATCTAAGCTGTTAAACTTTTATTTTGGAAGAGAAAAACTAGCAGCCTAAACCATCCGATGGTTTGATGTGTCATTCATATACCAAGGTTTCATACTAATCGAATGTCGCATTGCACAACATACTAATTCATCCATGGCCTACCAAAAAAAAAGTATGGTAACGCATACTCAACTGAGAATATTAAAATTTAATTGTTTTCATGAATTAATCATCCTTTCGTGGCATTTTATTTTGTAATAACACGTCAAGGATACATTAACCTTTTGTCCAGTTCCAATATTACCATTTACATACATGAAACATACGGAGAATATAAAAAACAAAGGCTTCAATGTTACATAATTCATGGATTTCTTTTTTTTACTTCTCTTATTAATGGGTTATGACACTTAGATTTACCTACAGCGTGATTATAATCTTTTATGACATTATAAAACTGTTGGCACATAAATTACATTTGATATTTTCATAATGTTTTTGTTTCTTAATTCTACTGACGAGGCCCATAATTGAGAATAATACAAAACTGATGGTTTTAAATGGAAATTATTATTTAATGTTGTAATTACTAGTAATTTGAACGCTGATTAATTACAGATATTAAACTACAAATATTTAGTCAGCGGATAATGACAATTTTAACCTTTTTGATAGTAATCTACTGGACCCTTTTCACTGTAGTAAACTGGTCCCTTTTGTTGCGGTGGATACCGATAAGCAGCCATGTAGTAATTACAGTCTGGACAGACACCGGCAGCACCAGATGGGCCTCTTGGTCCTTGAGGACCTGGTGCTCCAGTGGAACCTTGTTCACCAGGATGTCCTCTGGGACCTGGAATACCAACTCCAGCTGGTCCTTCTGGTCCTGGTTCACCAGGTAGTCCATCTCGACATTCACCACGTTCACCTTTATCGCCTCTTTCACCTCTATCACCATTTGATCCAGATGGACCTACTGGTCCTGGTGCACCTGGTATTCCTGGTAATCCAAATCTTCCTGGCATACCAGTTGGTCCTGCTGGACCAGGTGGCCCAGCTGGTCCTGGTCGACCACGTGCAGAACGTCCAGGCGGTCCCGGTGGTCCAGTAATTATATTTGTCATTTGACCCAATTGTTCTACAATAACAAAGAAATGTTTATAAACAAATAGGCAAATTATCAACCAAACTATCTACCTTGAATGAGTGCTTTGCATATCTCTCTAATCTCTTCTTCATTGATTCCTGGTCGACCTTCACCTGGTAATCCTGGTATTCCTGGTTCACCTTTTTCTCCACGTTCACCGCGATCACCTTGATCACCCTTCGCACCATCAAGGCCTGGAGCTCCAATTGGACCTGGTGGTCCCGGTTGTTCTATATTCACAGGCATATCCCATGATCTTCCTGGTAGACCCTTTAATTATTAATTGGAATCATTTGCTACTCATTAACTATAAAATTAAATTGTTTGTATTTCTCACCGGTAGTCCAGCTTCACCTTTAGCGCCTTTCTCTCCAGCAATACCAATTAAACCGATTTCACCTCTTTCGCCACGTTCACCACGATATCCAATCATACCAGGTTCACCTTTCTGGCCAACTCTACCTTGTTCACCAACATTACCTTTTGGTCCCTAAAATTGTTATCATTTTGTTGTTAATATCAATTTAACTCTTCTTGAAATGAAATGACATACAAGTAAACCAGGTAGTCCAGGAGATCCAGGAAGTCCTGGTGGTCCTTGTGGACATTGTTCAGGACATTCTTGTGGTGCCACAAATTCTGGTTTCTTTGGTCCCAAAGCAGCTGTATAGTCCTCCTAAAATATAAATGCGAATGGTTTAAATCCCCATAAACAAATGAATTGTTTGATATTTACCGGTATCTCATCACATGTGTCGCGAGTCGGTTTCGTTGGATCACAACTCAATACCATCCATTGTAGATCAATCTAGTAACATTGTGAATGTTGAAAATAAATTAATTAGAATCAATTACAATTAACTCAACTGTCAATTTAAATACGAAAATGAAAATGAATAGATTTCAGTTTACTCAAATGATGACGACAACTACTGATTTGTGATGCTCAGATTGATGCTGTGTGACAAATGTTCAATAATATTGGATGCACTAAATGACCATCATATACTTACTGGTGGCGCTAACTGAAATCATTAAAATATGAATCGTTATGAAATGATTGGTACTCATCTAATGTTCTATTTTCGAATAGAGAAATAAAACTCTTTTGGAAAATAAATTTGAATCAATAAAAATTTAAAATGAATTGATATTAATCAAACATACAAAAAATTGTATTGAATAAACGTACCGGCACAGTAACTGGTAAGTGTACCATTTGAGCAATTGATAATTGACCACCGCTTGAATCTAATTGCGCACGATGCTGAAGTGGCACCCTAAAACTTCCTTGTATACTTTCAACTGGTTTACAATCAATATACAGTATTGCCGATTCATTTGTAATACCAATAACAATCTTATGCCATTGTTGATCGAATAATGCATAGTGATGAAACGAAACGGTTTCCAAACTACCACTGACCGTAATCAATGAGAGATCTAATGTTCGCTGAACAGGATTCATGGTAACACTCATTTGTTCCTCTTCAAAATAATTGGTGATGTGGAATAGATGCCATGGCTGAACTGGTGGCTGTCGTTGACGGAATGTACACTCAAATGAAAATTCATACGGAATTCCTAATGAAATATTAAAGGAGTTGAATTACTCAGTTAATTGTAGTGAAACTTGGTCTTGCCTCTTGGAAATGCTTCAACAACTCGCATTGTTAGATTGGTCTCTTCTTCTAATCGATAGGCAGTTTGAACGATATTCGATCCTTGGATTTCAGTGATGACACCATATTGGTAATTGTATTCATGTTGATCCAATTTAAATTCTCTAATTAAATCGAATGTCATTAAATCAGCATCACCTGGACGCCATTTACCACATGGTCCATTTCCATTGTATCCATTTGGAGTGTAATAATCATCATCGTACAAAACGTCTATAAGTTCATTTTACTTTATTTGCTCTGATATCTGACGGTAATGAAAATGTAAGACTCACCTGCGAATACGTAATTCCTAACGGTAATAACAAAAACAACTAAAAAAATTAATCTGTGGATTGAAAAAGGTACAAGAGTGAATGATCCTGACAAGGAAATTGCAATCGAATATCTCTCACTTAAACATCTTGTAACAATTCTATTTCATTTCTATACTGAGACCCAAAGAAATGAAATTCTAATAGTTTAGTTCGTACTAACAACTGAACACTGTCAACGACAATACTTGAATGAATCAAAATTTCGTTATTGAAATTTTGGTAACCAAAAAATAAAAATATTTTAAATTTAGAAGAATTCTCAATTGTTTTCAAAGAAAAGATATTGAATTTAATTGTTATTGTGATGACATTCAATCTAACAGAATTAAATTAATCGAACGCATTATGTTCAATGAATTTATGAATTTATTGTCAAGCAATGGTCCATTGTATGAAAGAAATAAACCAGAACTAAGGCAATGTCACCAGAAATATTTCATTGATGATGTTAATAGACCAGAGAATCTCTGGCCATGGAAATTATGTAATTAATCACATAAATCAATTAAGCGATTCAATGTGTGAATACCATTTGGGGCAACCTTAAATCTAATCTGTTGTAATTGTAAATGAAAAACAATCAAATGTTCGTTTATTTGCATTTTTTTTTTCATAATTTTATTGTCGATTCTCGACGTAATAATTTAGCCGAGTGGGATACACTTGATTCTTAGTAAGTTTTTCCTTTACTTTCATTATTTTTCTTGGTTTTTTACAATATTAACTTATGATATAGTTTTTTTCTGTTTTTAATATTTTATACTTAAACTCTGTTCATATTTATTTATTTATTCATATTTTGTTCTTTTTTCTTGTTTTGGTTTTATTTTATCAATTTGCCTATCAATTTCTTACAATTATAAGTCATTCGTATTTGAATTTCATTTATACAATTGTAGAGAGATTATTTTATAATAATTTTATTTTATTTTTGTTTTTAAACTGTGTGATTCACATCTTCATATGCATTTTTATGCTTTGAATTTGAATAAAAACAAAAATAAACATTTCATTATGAATATTATGTTTCATTCATTCGAAATTCTAATCAATATAATTTATGATTTTAATACATTTTTGTTATTTTCTATACTTTTCTTTTACATTTTTTTTTGTTTATTATTAATTTTCTTTAATAAAATGAAAAGAAATGCGTGATGATTTTGGGTTTTTCATATTAAATGGCATCTTTTATTCAATTCGATACTTTTAAATCGTATGTAAAAGATTTTATTTTAAATTGTTTTGTTGATAATGGGATTCATTATTTTTTATTTTTAAGAATAAAATTACCGATTCTTTTGCGTTATGAAATTTAAGATGAACATCATTATAAATGTGTATCATCTACCCTCCGGTATTCGTATGTATATTTGGGGTAGGGAGTGATACAAATTATTATGGGGAGGTTAATTAAATCGAACGATATTCTCCACATAATATTTTGATGACAAAAACAATTTGATTTTAATTACTATCACATCATAATGGTATATTCTTTTTGTATAAACACATTACTGATAAAACATAAATTATTCAATACAATTGATTTTAAATTTTATTCTTTCATCATCTTCACTATACGATCACACAATTGATTTTTGGGGGATCATAACAATTATATGCATTCAAATAGCATTTAACAAATTTATTCTCAATAAAAAAAAAAATTATCTCGAAATATGAAGTGAATCAAGAAGTTTCGTTTTATAAGAAGACAATACGACATTTTTTAAAGAATTTTCTTTGTTTCATCTTTTGATATTTCCAATTAATGATTTTCTAATTTAGTTTGGTACGTACCATATTTGATCAAAAACTGAATTATTTTAAAGCATTTCTTTTTATATTAAATTCAATTAGTGTATAATCATGTGTCTCACATTCTAATTACTCTTTTGATTTTACTTAAAATTTCTACATATGACCTGAACATTAATCATAAAATTAATGTCATTCAAATAAAACATTTTATTCTTTTGCTTTTTTTTAATATTAAATGTATTTCATTTAGAAGTTACTTCCATATACTATTCATCTAATTTTTCATTTTATGTGCACTTGATAATTTAATAATTTCTTTTAATTTTATTAGAAATGATAAGATGAAAATGAAGAAGTAACTCATTGGTATTGATTAAATATTCAATTAATTTCATTATTTTATGTTTTGCACACTTTCATAGGAATTGTAATAGTTACGATTCACTAAGTGCTTTATGTAGGCCATTATTTATCTTTTATAATTACTAATTCATACAATTTTGGAAAATTATTTGTCATAGACATATCGAATTTGTGAATTTTCTTTCATTTGCTATTTATGAATTCGTACAATTTCGAATTACTCAACAACTAAGTTAATGGCAAGTTGAAAACAAGAACATTAAGTAAGGGTAATCATGACATTCCATTATTCATTGTGAACAGTTGTTGTTTTTGGGATACCATTAATGGTTGATATTACAACAGTTTAACGTATTGGCTGGCTTATCAAACAAACTCAGGCATAATTAACATTTAATAGGAATACAAGAAGATTCTTCTCTTAATTAGTTTCATTATTAATAGTTTTTTTTTTTTTACTTAAGTTTTTCACTTTTTTTAAACGTTACATTTTAAAGGTATACAATTCACCACATAACAATAATTATGAGAAACCATACATTACCATCATTAGTATTTTCTGTTTTTATTTATTCTTACTGTACAACTTACTGTTTAATGATATTCACAATTTTATTACTTTTTAGTTATTTTGTGGTCATATCCTGTTGTATTCCAACGATCAATTTATTAAACAGATTAGACAGATTGGACTTGGGAAGTTAACAAAACAGAAACATTTGAATGCATTTTCATGAAGAAATCAAATGAATTTACATACATACGTTTTGAATGCCATTTAGTTTGTGTGATCATCGTTAATAAAGTAGCGAAGCTAATTTAAACATTAAATTAAAAAAAAAAAAAATGTTTTCATGATAGCCAACAGGTAACGAAAGCATAAAATATGGAACAATCCTATACAAAAGTGTCTACCTAATGATACCACTAATCATTCAAATATTCTTATATGTGTGTAGTTTTGCTTATATTCATATTAGTTTTTTGTTATCAATAGTCATACCTATTCCATATTCAATTCATTTCCTAGTAATCTTTCATTCTATTCTTTATAATTTCTAAGATCTCATGTATCGCAAATAAAAAATAACAAATTAATTATCGTATTAATAAATAGTTTTACTCATTAATCTCACATTTGCTTCTTGAGTTTTAAACATTTTTTTTTTTGCTTTAAATTTATCAAATACATCATTAAATACAATTAGTTTTATATGCATCTCTTTAATCAGTTTACTTTCCATGGACAAATATTTAACAAAAATATATTTACACTTTTGACTAAAAAATATTCATTATCTTAGAGTCACAATCATGAATATGTGAATAATCATTTAATTTTAATTTTAATTTATTTACTTTTTTATTAATTACAGGCATGCGTTTGTCATACTATGCAATGAATCAAAATAGCATTGCAAAGAACCAAGTTTATCTCATTAATATATTGTAAAATGATATACGCTAGTCTTCTTAATTAGCGTACATACTTAAATGCCAATTATGCGGCGAAAAATGATGTCGGATATAAGCCAATTGAAAAGGTAGCGAAATATTTCTATGATTAATAGCTGAATATAATAAATATTAGTGTGCTGTTTGTACTATGAAGAAGGATAAAAGCTCATATGAATGGCGTGAATAATTTTAATTTTAATGATGTGTGAAATAGTTTTTCTATGAAACGATAAACGATAACGATAATTCATTTATTATTCAGTTAAATTTAATTATTTTGTTCCATATTTTTTTTTTGTATAAAAAGCTTCTTGTATTTTATTTTTATTCTTTAACTCTATAGATTAAGTTATTATGTAAATTTCCTTAAAATTGGATTCGTTATATTTGATCAGATTGTATGGTAACATATTTGTTAGTTAAGAATCTAATAGATTCATAGTGATGTAAGCTGACTTGTAAACTTTTGCGTATTTTAGTCTAATGCAATAATGGAAATCAATGTAATTATAATTTACCAATTTCATGTAGCAAAGAACGAATGAATAAAATCGTTTATTGTTATTAAAGAAATAAAAATCAATTGTCATCTATTTTAGATTTTGCACGGTAACAAACAATTTTCAGGCAATGAAATCCTTGGGAAATGAAGAAATGCATCGTCAGATGATAGAAAGTACAACAAAATTTTGAAACTTTTGAAAATGAAAATCCTGAAAATTTTCTGTTGGAACAACGGTGAATTTGCCTGCTGCATTTATGGTAGCCTGTTCCAATTTCAGAAGAAAACTTTAAAAATTTTCAGTTTTTCACGAAAACTTCGACCAAACTGGATGAAATGTAACAGGCGAACATAACACCAGGAGGTAAGTATCCTCTTCTCCTATGACGTAGATCAGAAAAGAAGAAGAAGAGTTTTTGAAACTTCTTTTATTTTCCAAAAGTTTCATTTTTTAGTTAACAAGTTGGCCGCTTGGGGCGCCACTGTCTATGCATATTCAGAGAAGGAAATTAATTTTTGAATTTTTCCGTAATAACTGACGTTTTAAATTTCAGTTCCCTTTTAAACCACTGACCAACGTCACAGAGGATCTGTTAGCAGATTGATAACTGAAAATCAAGTGATAATTTGTATGTTGAAATAATTATGTTTTGAACTTAATGCAAAAGCAACATTAATTTTACAAGTCTGATGGTATGTAAATATGCATTTATTATGTATGTAGGTAACTGACTGGATAAGTACGAGATATAATCATGTATAAAGCCATTTGCAGTATCGAGTATGAATTTTTAAAGTCTCTGATAATTGTATTTAACTACTTAATTGGAGGGTGGAAATTCATATCAAATACGATATATTGAGTCTAAGAAGTTTAACTAATCAGCATGTATAGAAATATAAGTTAAATTGGTTTTTTTTTTTTTAAAAAGGAAGGACTAGATAAATGTCCAAAGAGAAATATATGAATGACTAATTCACATTCTGGTTTTAATTTACTTTATGCTCACAATAAATTCTCATGTTTAGTTGATTCTATCTCTCTCGTACTCTTTGATAAATGTGTTATTGTATACTATCAATTGATTAATATTTCTCCATCCATAAAGGTAATGGTTTCGAAAACATAAAATTTACCAGAACTTATCATTTGAATGGGATATGATTGATGCTATTGGTTTATGGAAAACTGTACATATCGATTAACTTTTTATACTTTCATATTCATATGGATTTCTATGTATTCTGATTCGATTAGATTATGTAACATACATTGTTATTTTATGAAAATTTATTATGATTTTTATATCATTTCGTAATTTGCTTCTTTTTAAATTGTTATGTGTTTGTATCTGTGCATGCTGATTAAATTTTATGGTCAACATTTGAATTGGGAAATTATACAATGCTATTGATTCATATCCTATAAGTACATACTTAATATGCATTAGATTTATTTATAATTTTAACTTTTTCATCATTATGTTTCTACAATATCTATTGGGAACTGTAGAAACCTTATTAATCGTTATTAAATTTTGAACTATTCTGCTAATATGTAAATAAACATTCTTATGGAATTGTTTTTACTATTTTATGTTATTTATAGTTATTACAACATTACTTTCACCATAATTCAATTAGCTATTTAACCAGAACTCTTCTTACAATCTTCGCCAAATAAAAACGAATTCAAAAGAATATCTGTCTTATAATTTTTCTTTTAAATGTTATCCTTTTATATCTTAAGTTTTATAATCATCGTATGCATATAATCGATTAAAGTATTATTTCAATTTATAGATAATAAATTTCATTAAATGTTTATTTTTTTTTATATTTTAAATCGATACGCATCCATAACATGTATTTATCTTTGATTTAGTATCAATTTTTATACGTTTTACTCAATATATTTTCAATTTTATCTTTTGTTATGTAGAAAGAGAATGGCACAATATACGCCTATACTAATATTTGAATTTTTATCTTAACTAATTAACGTATGTTTGTGATCTGATTTTGCATTAATGCAATGCAAAATTATTATGAATTTTTAGTAATTTTCATTTAGTCTCAACTCGTCATCAAATTACGATTTAAATTTTGTATTCTATAAAGAATATCATTCATAAATAGAATCAATTTTGAATTAATTTATCGTTTCTTGAATTAATTTTTGGAAGAGTTAAATCCAAAAATATAACAAATATAAAAAACAGTGTATGTCCAATTCAGTTGAATTCAATTTTAGATTTTCAACAAATTTAAATCTTTAATGATTTTACAATTTAAATGTGTTTTTAATTTTTAACTTTTGTTGTTTAAATCTTGATAGTATTTCAATTAAAGATATAAGTCACTTTTAATGAAATTTATAAATATTTTAAAATACTTTGATAATTAATCATTTGATTTTACAAAGCTGAATTTTATTTAGTAGTTTAATTTATTTACTTTACTTTTCTTTAAGTATATTTAATCATTTATTATGTTTTTCTTTAAGCTTTTCTGTTGCTCTTATTCTGATTATTAAGATTAATTTGATATCATTAAGTGGCTAATATTATCGATTTCATATAATGATTATCAGTTAATCAATAAATCCATCAGTTAAATATTAAATGTCGATTGAATAATTTTAATGTCATTTAATTCAATAAATCCCATAGACAAATTGGAAGGCTTTTTATATCATTTAAGTGCTGCTTATCGGCTTCATGTTGTCCATGTTCAGTTCAGAGGTCAATTTCGTTGAATCAGTTTACTCGTAATTTCGGTACTTTTTGCATTCCATCATATTCTGATTTACCTAATGATCCGATATCACGAATCAGTAAGGTTTACTAAAATTATAATCAAATCAATTAATATACAATTTATATAATTGGTAATAATCAATGTGAACATTCATAAATAACAAAATAAGCATTTAATTAGATGAAATCAAACAACTAGTTGGATGCAAATTAATATTCTCTCAAACATAATTATCAACTACTCAAAATCAACTTATAACGAACAGAATTAAACTTCATAAAATGCATGCAATTACAATGGGGATACCGAATACAACTTTACCTACTAGTAGCTAGAGTATTACTATGAGGTACAACAGTGATTACTCTTTTCAGAAGAGACAGAGAGATTATGTTTTTTTTTTTTTGCACATTTAATGTCCGAAAAATGAATGCTCTAAACTAGTTAAAATAGTAGCATGAGATTTAAAGTATGTGTAAGTGTACGTGGCTCAACTGTTGAATAATTAATTTTTTGATTTATATGTATTCTTTTGGTGGATTTTAACTTGTGCAATTTTAAGTTTCATTGGCTTGAAGTATTTAACTTTTGTTTTGTTAATCAAAATCATGAACTTAAGGACACAAAGATTAAAAAACGTTAAGAAAAAAAAAACAAAACAAAAACACATAAATTATGAATTTAGATAAAAAGAAGTGTAAACAGTTGGATGTTCATTGCGGTGCACTGGTGTTATGTATTGTTAATTTTGTATCTCTTGTTTGCATTGCATTGTGACCATCGGCAGAGTAATTTTTGTGGTGATTATATGTTGGTATTATTTGGCTAAATCGCACTAATTAAAATATATACGATGATAAATAGTTAAATGAATTTATAGCTTAAGAGAATCAAGTGATGCAAGTGATGAACGCCTAGAATTTGATGGCTGACTGACCAGTGTTGCTGTTGCAAACAGTTTATACCAGCCGATTACAATATTTGATAGATTTAAATCATCCAACATAATTTGGGCGACACCAAGAAAATGTTTACGACCTTCTAATCGTCCATAGTCACCCCACACTGTCACCTAAAAATATCAAATCAAATAACTATACTGTGATTACACAGAATTAAATATGATTATCTTACCTGAAGTATACAACCAGCAAATGGTTCACGAAATACCAATTGTTGTTGATATAATGGCTCCAATGTTTTACGAGCAGTCGTTGTTTTTGCTTTTGCTATTAATTTTTTACCACAAACTAAATAGACTTTGACATAAGGTGCTGGTAATCCTTTCCCTGGTTTCGCCTAAAATAAGAAATTAAATTAATAACAACTGATGTGTAATAGAGATTCAATTCAAAATATTTACTTGAAGTCCTCTGGCTCGTATCACCTCAACTTCCAAATGCTGTTTCTGATGATATAATGATAATTGAATATCACCTTGAGCTGGTGCGCCAAGCACTTGTCGTCCAACTAGTTGACCAGGACCAAGACCATCAATGAAATCAGATAGTTGGCC
Organism: Coboldia fuscipes; assembly: GCA_001014335.1. Taxonomy (NCBI): domain Eukaryota; kingdom Metazoa; phylum Arthropoda; class Insecta; order Diptera; family Scatopsidae; genus Coboldia; species Coboldia fuscipes. The sequence goes on along the minus strand of JXOR01000742.1, from coordinate 36,908 downwards.
ACCGTCTTGCATTCTCATTAACGGCGAATACCTAAATATAACGAATTCATCATTTAATTCACTAATATTAGTATGACAAAAACATATTATCATTGATTTGCAATGAGGCAGGCTAATTTACATCGAAAGCAACTAAATGAAAGTCTGATTGATATTTCATTTAATAAATCAAGAAAACTAAATAAATAAAAATGTGAATTAATGAACATAGTTTATAATGAATAAAATTTTTTAAATTAATGGTGCCATTATATTGAAAGTAAGTGTTTACTTAGTGGTGATGATTAAAAAATCTCTTGTTTTATTTTTGAATCATTAAAAAATATTGAATTATTTCATAGTATTTTAGGTCTCTATCACAGGGAGAAATAGATATTGTAATTTGATAACATCAATTATTGATAGTTTAGCTAGTTTTATACAAATGATGATGTTAGTTTTTATGATGAATGATTAAATTTCCACCAAAATCAATTATGATTCTTCAGTATGGAAATCTAACAAAAACCATTAATTTCTCATTCAAATATGAGAAGTACACTAAACAGACAGTAGCATGCAAATAGACATATTGTAATGATGAATTTTATGAAATTTGATTAATGAATTTTAGAATTAATGAGAACAACTGAACAATTAAGTTCATGTGTGATCTCGGGATAATACATACAATTCCACATTTTGTGTTAATATGCAATTAACATAGAATTCCTAATCACAGAGATCAAAAATCAGAAATAATGCAATCAGAAGATAAGTGAAACGAAAAACAAAGGACATAGAAGGCATTCGACATAACACAATTACACTTGTCGGTGACATCATAATTGTTAGGCAACATATTGTAATACATAAATAGAGTGATAGAATTAGAGCGATAGCACACAATTATTAGATAGTTGTTAGACATTAAGAATAGATATTTGTGAATAATTTTGATGAATCCAAATTTACGATAATTTAAAATTAATCACAAACCAAACCAAATCAATTCCAATTAATTTAAAAGACAATTAAACGTAATAACTCAATAGTAAACGAATAGAAATTAAAATGTAATCAATTGTACATAGTAAAATCAATTATAAATTATTAAGTAAATAGTATTCAAAATTTAATGAAATCAAAAATATTTAGATAGAGAATAGTGTTTATTATAAATTGAATTTCTTTATGGAATTTTTAATTTTTCTTTTAAGTATTTTCTGTATTATAAATTGTAACATAACACTTTTGGATGAAACTTACGATGAAGCATCAGACATTGATGATATTGAGTGCAGACTACCAGCACGTTGTGCTGACGATGGACTAATATTTGCACTTGACGGTGTTACTTCCACAGATCTTTGTATGCATCCCGATGATGCTCTTTTTCGATGTGATGAACTTATTCCCTGTTCTGTTTTAATACCAATTTTGATATTCGTTTATTAATGTTTTATTGTAATTTACCAATTTCTTGTTATGTTTTTTTTTTTTTTAATTTTACTTTTAAATTTCTTAATAAACAATAATAGAATCATTATTCTTAATTATTGGCTATCAATGTTGAATGATAGAGGAGGATTGTGTTTTGTGTGTCTGTCAGTCAGTAACAAAAAAGATTTAAGAGGAATTTTCATATAAAACTCATAAACGATAAATATTCATTTTGCTTTAAGAACCAAATAAAGAAATATTTTCACATGAACCGTTTTTCACCATCAACCTTTTCTTCACAAGATTTCTTATTTTTTTGTTTTGTTTTGTTTGAATCTTGAAAATCAATAGGATGGAATTAATTCTGCAATACTCTATGAATTATATTATATGTACAACCGAATCAACTGGAAATAAATGTGCATATCTATTGTATATACAGTTCAACTAAGCCTAATTAGTATTAAAACAGAAAACTATGTCATTTATGATTCATAAGAATAACCGTGCAATAAACATTATAAACTTGTTTGTCCTTTAAATAAAGTTGAAAATAACTTAAAGCATCAAGACAAACTTCTAATACTAATTTTTTGTTAGAAGAACCTACAAACACAAGAATCTAAGAAAGCTAAAATTATATTGATTATGTTAATGTCCTTATTTTCTAAGTCTAAAAATTCACTAAAAGAAATCATTTAAATTACTTTTATGTTATGTGGACTTTTATGAATTATCATAAAATATTATTAGTAATACTAAATCACACTTCACACATCAAGTAACATCATTGAACGAAAGCAATTTAATTGAAACATTTAATTAACCACTAATACCCTAATTATCTAAGAAGTGATAATACTTTTATATTCAATTTTATCATTTCTATATCTCCCTGCGAATTATAATTTTAATTTTAACATTGTGGCGAACACAATTAATCTCATTTTGTATTTTATCTCGAATTAAAACACAAACAATTGATGAAGACGAAAATTGGTGATATTTTGTTGCCGGTGATTGTGTTTTAAGTTTTATTTGATTAAAACAATGACCCCATCGAAATTTAATTGAACATAAATATGCTTAATATGTAATTGAACATATAATATTGCATGATGGTGAAATGAACAAAAATTAAAGAAGATTAATGTAATAAAATGAATGAATTAAAAATGAAAATCGAACGGATTATTAAACATGACTAGCAACACTATTTCATTTGTGATCCACTACTTGTTTTGTTGGTTTGATTATAATGCCCAACCTGTCACCATCAATGCTGCCTTCACCATCACTTGAGGCCGATGAGCCTCGCGATAAACCAGTACGCATCTCGCCTGGCAGCACTTCTTCACTTCGTTGTACTGTGAATGAGTTTTTACCCCGTTTACCAAAACCCATACGTCGTTTACGACCTTTTGTTACATCAATTAATCCCATTGATTTTATAAATTCAATCAATTTGGATTTCATTTTTTTTTTAATTTAAAAGGCAATTCAAAATTTAATGAAGATCATTCATACACCGGCGGTCAGGTGGTCAGGTCATTTACAATTGATTTTATGTTTTTCAAATACATAAGAAATATACGGCCCCAATTAAAGATAGAATTCACAAAAAAAAATACGATAGTTAAGAAGTTAGTTAGTTATACACTGTTTTTCTAATTTTCCTAAACGAAAATCTTCTAAAAGAAAATCACTAAATTTTAGGTTGGAAACACTGGACAGGTTCTGTGTCTGTAGTTTGAATGGATTTTAGGAGCTAAGGTGGTATCAACAAGGTACTAGATTCGAATTAAATTATAAGGATCATTCCACATATCTCTTACCAGTTGCAGACAGCTGTGATGTTGAATTACTCTTCTTTCCCATACCGACACCAAAACGATCACGATCCCTTGTTGGCGTTTCCAATTTTGGTGATCGTTGATCTGGTTTTCGTCGCATTTTATCCTCTGACTGAACTGCTGTATCACTCAAACTTCCTTCCACAAAATCTACAATGAAACAATTACAATTAATTTTCAATTTCACATTTCATTTCATAAATAAAACGAGTAATTACCATTACGATCTTCTGGTGTACCTTCTGTATTGGATAAGCTTCGATTAAATGAGTCATCCCGGTCACGTGAATCACGATCCGATAAATTACGATCACGTTCACGTCCACGTCCATCTTTATAGGGATCACGACCATTTCCACTTCCAAGCCGGTAATCATATTCACTATATTGTTTCACATACGGATGAGATGAGGTGGATGATGTGGGATCATATTGATGTTTATTAGAATTAGAACGAGCATTATTAACACTAAAGGATTTTCTACTACGTCTACGGGAAGAATTTCTATTTAAATTAGCATCACATAAATCCAATCCATTAAGAACATATTCGTCAGCTGGACACCTAGAACCACCATTACAATTTTCTGGACACTGATTGGTACATTGATCAGAACATTCGGTCGTTTTCAATGCTTCCAATCGTTCCACTAATTCATTTTCATCAATATTTGGTGTTGATAAATCATCGGTGATGGGCGGCGGTGTACGTTGTGGTTTTGATCGTCTCAATGCTGCCTGAGATGAACAATACAACAAATTACACACCGGTTTTGCCATCCAACCAGAATCAGAATCATATTCTAGATCCGTTATACCACTTTCTGTTATTAATGAATGGGATTTTCTAAGATTCGTTATACGCTGATAGACACTACAATAACTTGGTGACATCGATGATGGTATTATTTCTCTAGTTTTACTATTTGGGTTTCTATTAACACATAATTTATCCCGTGCAGGTAAATTAGCACGTCTAGATGAATGCTTTACAACTGATACGGTGCCGTCATCAAATGTCCTATATGCACTACGGCTAAATTGTTTCCTATGTGAAACAATATCATAATCTAGTGTTCGTTCATCATTCAAATAGGAATCTTGTGGCCAGGATACGGTATAATTAATTGGTAATTCATTGCAACTATTCGATGTATCATAATGATGGATCGGTACATTATCATATGAACCATAATTATGAAAATTTTGTAATGAACGATGATGTCTTCTAACCATCGACGATGGTACATTATAAAACACAGGTGAATCAGCTGAACTAGGAAAATGATTTGGACTATGCGATTGATATGAATCCATTAATTTGGTATAAGGAACAATATGGTCACGATTGAGGTAGTTATGATATCGTTGATATTGGTGATTATTATTAACGGTGTGCACATTTGGAAGGGAATTATTTGAAGCGTATGGCCATAATAACGGCTTGCCATGTTGCAGTGCTCTATAGAATTTTGAGCATGGAAATTACCATATAAAAAAAACAGTGGTTTTTTGTGTAACATTTTTTTTTGTGAAATTTTAAACAAAATAACCCGTTTTAAATGGACATTATTATCATTAATAATTTTTTTTTTTGTTAATAAAGAAAAACAGAAAAAAATATTTTGCAAATATTTTATAAGAATTGATTAGATTTTTATAAGAAAAAAACAAGATAAACAAAGAAAAATAAGCAAGTTCAAAAACGTAAAGTATCAGCGTGAATTAGAAATAGAAAAATAAGAATAGATCTGAATATGAGTAAAGTAAATGAGGGGATTATTGTATTTACCTTAAACCACGTGAGCCACGTGGACGTTCCGATTGTGTTGAAAATGAACTGGATGTTACACTGATTACTGATTCCATATCGTCATCAGCAAAATATCCCATAAAATCTTTATCGGGTGATAATGAGTGCCGTGGCCGTCTACCATCAACAGCATGCGTTGTTAAATCACTATCCGATAGTCCAGCAAAATGACGTTCCCATCCACCCATGCCAGTACTACGGTATGTTTGCTGATGATTTTGTCGCATTCGTTGCCTTGCGTAGCGTCCAACGCCACGCTCTTCAAAATCCTGTATTAATCTATCACGAATCACAGTATTTCTAGTGTTTTGTGGAACCTAAAATCAAATAATGAAATTCAATAGTCAAAATAATTCAGTGCTCTAATCAAACTACAAATCTCACCTGAGGAAGTTGTCTTTTCTTTGGCGATCCCGTTGGAGTGGCAGTCGCTGAACGTGATTGAAATCTCGGCGATTGCGCATAGACTGGAAGAACTTGATAATCACTAGGATAACGATCATCGGGCGGTGAAAGTGAACCACGACGAGGACTTTCACTACGATAATTGTCACTCGGTGCGGCTGAATGGCTTCGTTGATTTAATGTCATTGCACCATTTCGACGCATTGGTGTCAATATTCCCTAAAGAGAATATTCAATTATTCATATCAGATCCTCTTGAATCAATTTGATTAAATAAAACTCACCTGGTTATGATAACTGGACCCAACACCAGAAACTGTTCGATAATCACGTGTCATTAATGCTGCAGCTCTTTGTCGTCCTTGTGGAGACATATCACGTCTCGATTTTCGATCCTACATTCACAATTAAACGATTGAAAATACAAATTATAATTGAAATAATAAATATCGACCGAAAATCAATTTAATTTAATTGAATACATCCAAATTAAGGGAACAGAGTGATATCGTCGTCAACGGAGAAGATTGTTATAACATTTTTTTTTTCTATTTTTTCTGTTGAACTGTAGGAGGAGCATATCAAAGAATATTTCTCACGATTTTATTGACATTTCATTCAGTTAATAAATTTTCAAACTAACTAAACGACTACATTTCTACAAATGCAATCAACTAAAGAACTAAAATTTCAATGAACTATTATTTTGTTATATCATTGAAAAGCCATTCTAATTAAAGCATTATTTTTGTCATTTTAAATCTACAACAAGCGATATATCATATACTAATCTAATTGATATCTGCTATACATTCGATGCTAAAAATATACAATTAAATTACATTTGAAAACAGTATCAATTAAATGTACTGTTTCAAATCAATATTTGCATTGAAATAAGTTCAATTCATACAAAAGTAGGATTAGTTTATATAGTTACTGTTAAACTTTATCATATTATAATTCTGTATTTTTACTTTCAATTAATCTCATTTGATAATTCATTTTACCTGTGTTTTTCTAGTTAGTTAAATTGTCGTTAGTCATTTTAGTTATTTTTCTTTTTATTTTGATTAGTTTTTTCTCTTAATTACACTATTGATGAAGTACACATTACATCGTTTACCATTCATTTTGTGTTACTAAAATTGTGTTCTTTTAATTTTTTTTAGTGTGTAACATTATGTGTTCTCTGTGAAAAGTGTGGAATATTTAGATTATTAATTAATGAACATTCTTTTTATTGTATTGGATTTATGTAAATGAACTATTGTTTATGTAACTGTGTGCTGATGTTAGTGTTATTTGCAATTGTATAATTAGTTTCCTGATTCAAATAAAATTTTATTATTCCATTTTCAATGATTATAGAAAGTTTAAAATAAAGTTTACGTGAATTTAACATTTTCACATAAATCATAAAAAGGTTACCAATCGCTTAACGAATCACATTGAAACTGAATTAATTTTCATATTTATTGAAAACATTTAGATTCTCAAAATGATTTTTTAAACCCATTCAATAAACATTTAAATGAAATCGAGCACTAAGGATTTAAGATGCACGTTTCACTTAGAATATTAAAAATGAAAATGCCAATACCTTTAAATTTAAACGAATAATTTAAAGAAAACATAAATTCCCTTTCAATTTTGATATCTAATGCATTGCATACAATATTTGGATAATTCTTTTTGTTTCAAATTATTCCGTATTGTATTCGATTGACGCCATCGTGAGTCACACAGTTAAAAATAAGAAAAACAAAAAATTAAAAATAAAGGAGGAAATTTAATCACCTCAAGCGGTGGACTAGCAGAACTGCCTAGTGATGATATACTTGCACCGTCCAAACGACCAACTGTAATACCTTCAACGTCACACTCGGATGCTGTATCCGATACAGAATCACTTAAACGAGATGTCGTACTTGGTGGTGATAAATGATCTAATGATGCTAATGTCATATCAGACTCATGGTACTCATCTCCACGCTGTATATCCATCAAAATAGAAATGAAAAAAGACATAAGACGCATTAGGTTTTTCATTGTAGATAAAATGCACACTCGACAACAGAGTACTCACATAATGGGTCGGTAATTCCTGATGTGGATTCAATGTATACCATTCGGGTTCATCATCAAGCGGATGAGATCTTAATTCCAATACAATTTCACCTAAAAAATCATGTGGTGCCAAACTTACATAATCCCATACGGTTATCTAAAACAAAAAACAATATTCAACATTATTGATTAATTTATCATAATTTTAATTCCATTTGTTCAATACATACCACTAAAATTCGATGATCTAAATCGGCACGTCTTAATCCAGTGAATAAAAATGTTTCACCCCAACGTGGATTATTTGTACCAGTAATAGCAGTTGTTCGACGTTTCAATTTGTCACTTTGTACGCTTGGAACAAGATGCACCTGTAATTAAGTATTATGAATTATAAATATCAATTTTGATCTGTCATCACCATCTATTCTCTACTACTTAAGAACAGTACACTCACCTTAGCATAAGAGCATCGTAGCTCACCGGTTGAACGAAATGTTAAATCACTGGCACAAATCAAATGTACAATTAATTCAAGTGCAGCTGTTTCGAAGCCCAATTTCACTTGTATACGTCCACCAACGTTTGGATCGTGTGCTTTTGGTCCGCTTGGAGTTAAACGATATGAGTAACAGGAACCACCAGTCGTTGCCCGATTACCACTATTTATATCTGGTGAACCCGGTGACGTAACTAAAACGTGCGGTTTACCGCGACGCTCATATGTGTCCACTGTTAAAAAATAATTAAATATTTAGGTTAATTGCTATCAAATAGATGTCATTTAACAATTTTTATAATAAATGAACTAATAACGTTTAATTAAGTATCTCAAAGTGTCAATGTCTTCTGTGTTTTTCTGTTGTGTATATGAAAGAGATAAAGTATCCTCAGTTCAAAATAGAAATATTCAAACCGAAAAGGGAACAAAATCATATTTCAATTCGATTCTCATCAATTATCGAAATGATTTTAAGTTACACTAATACCAAAACCCAATATGAATAAATATAATTATCCCGTTTAATTCTAACAAATTTATAAATTCATTAATAGTTAAGGGCCGATTTAATAGTTAAGAGTATTACAAATAATGCCAATGATTCTTGGCTTACGTTCAACGGTGATTCGAAAATAAAAATAATTAAAAAGTAAAGGATGAACCGATGATGCCTGAGAATGATGATTTAGTGAGGTGATCTATTAGCAGATTCTAGTATTTTTAAGCTAAATACATTGAATCATGAGACGTAGCGATAGAGACACACACAGTTAAACATAGAAGAGTATGATGCTTTTCTTTAAGTTTTGATTGATTGATTTGGAGTTGTTTTCATTTCTTTTCTTTTTTTATGGTATGTACCTGATTGATATGATTGTGCCGGCGAATAATGTGATTGTCTCCAAGATGCTTGTGCAGCACGACGATTCGTTAGTATAAGACGTGATATAATTAATTCAACTTGTGTGTCACGTCGACTATCAGCGATTATATCAAATACCTCATGTGCTGATTTTCCATGCAATGTATGACCATTCCATTTAATTATTTCATCACCTTTATTCAAATAAAAAAAAAATACAAATATAGAGAGATAGAGTCGAAAAAAATAAGAAAGAAGAATCAAAAGTAAAATCAAATAAACTAATAAATAAAAATTGTAAAATGCAACATCAATATTGTGGTGTTTATCTGTGATAGCAATTAGCATTTACGTGAAATTAATTTAAATAAAATTCTCCTGTCGAAAAGAATAATCGATTAAATGACATTCATAAAAGCTTTGAAGCATTTCCATGTCTAACATTTCGTTTGGAATTAAAAGTGACTTAAATGTGAATAATTTTTCATTAAGAAATGTGCCAATGTACATGTTTCAAAGCTTTAATCTACAAAAAAGCATTAATGATTGTGAAAAATTCAAAATATTTTAGAAAAAAAAAAGAAGCGTTCGGTAGCTTTACCATACACAAATATCACAGATATACACACAATTATATAGGATAGGGCAAAAGAATGAAATAATTTTCTCACCTGGTTTTAAATGGCCATCCAAATCGGCAATTGAGCCACGTTTTATATCATCCACAATAGCGGCCAGATCACCGTTTGGTAATAATATACCACCATTTACTTTTAATCCTAATATTTCATCACCATCACAACATTTCCTTAATATCACTTGGCCGTATAATCGTGTACCATCCGATGATGTTTGCCAATTTATCGGATTCTGAATTGATTGGGGGTAATTACAGTTTGAATTTCAAATGTGAATCATTCATTTTGATTTTTTTTTGTTTGTTTTTTAATCGAAAACACATTTAGAATTGATTATTTACATATGCAATCAACATTAGACAATATTTCATTCTGCTGGCCCAAATAAAATGAATGTGATATCAGTACGACATCATAAAGTACTAAAAACCGTAAAGTTAACAGTTTTGTTCCAAAAAATCTTAACCAAACCAAAGTAAAATTGGATCATTAATTACATCCATAAAATCAGACTCTTATGGCAGTCAAAAATATGATAACGTGAACTTCTGCTGCACACTACTTATCATCAGATAGACTTTTCCTCTCTGTTTCAGCCAAGAGACCAAAAACCCAAAGAAAATCAAAATATAAAAAAAACTTTTCCATACCATATTTTCACCATAAAACATAATGATAGTAAAATATTATTGGCCATCATATAATAAACGATCCATGTTTTCGAAAGAGTGCACCAGCAGTGAAATGTCTAATGCGATTTCATAATAAATTTCCATTCAGTTTTTCGTTACAGCGTTATATGAACAGAACAGAAAGAAAGAAAAAAAATTACAAAATCACAAAGTTACATCTTCTATTCCACTTTAGTTTCCAATCTTTGCTGTCTTTTGTGTTCATTTTTTTTTTCTTCTTGTTCTTGGGTTGTCATACATTTATATTATTATACGATTCATTTTGAATCACACATTAAAAAAAGAGTTACATACAATACATATAGCAAGTACAACGCATGCAAAAGAGGTTTATAACAATTAAAACCATTGAGAAAAGTATTCCTCCACCAACTACTTAAAATTACCAAACTTATACAACAACAACATAAAATTAGACCAGTACACATCTGGAATATATCTACATATTCAATGAAATTGTTACATGCAGCACAGGCATATTACATTAAAATCATTACACGACTGATAAGAAAATATTCTACAAATTCAGTATTACTTTTTATTCTCATTGTTTCGTGAAGATGAAATAACAGATTTGACTACGATTTATCATAAAACATTGAATGGGTGTTGGGTCATATAGCAGAAGCTACATATCAATGACATATGCATGACTGGGATTTTAATTAGAAATCCACATTGCACATTGGTTTTTATTTAGTCGAAACATAACACAAATTCCTTTTCGGTCCCAAACATTACGGGTCCATTGAACAGAAACAAAAATCTGTGCCGTTTTTTTCAATTAAATTATACCAATAAATAATATGAATTTCGTAAATCATATCCAGAACATTTCTACATGAGAATAAAAGAATACTTTCTTTCGTATTACTTGCTAATTGTTAACGCGATATTTAAAGCAATTTACATTACAATACAACTACAATTCTGGTTACATAGGGGCGGATGCAATAAACATGAACTAAAAGCCGTTAAGATACAATAACGCTCTACATAATTGCATATTTGTTTTTAATATTTCTGATCAGCTAGTCATTCTTATTCATCATATCTCAATCATATTATTTTACTACGTTGTTACGGAAGAAATACTCTTTGACGTTATCTGTTTAATATTCTGGGCAAATGAAAACCAAACCAGAGAGATACGTTTTTCAATCCTCATGTTTTTTGCCACCAAAGGATAAAAATTGTCCGATTACTATGCAATTACATTACTCCATTTTATCAATTTTGAATTATTCAATTATGCTCTGGTTATTGTTCTTTGTTGTACAGATTTTTTTTTTTTCTATTTCGTTTTCTTTTCTTGTTTCTGTCTTTCGCAGAAAATCCAGAAAAGAAAAGAAAAATCTATTTTACATTGAAGGACACAATCCAATTAATTTATTACAACAATCGATCTCACAATGAATTCTCTAAGATTTTTCATCTTCTCTTGCCATATTTTTCATGGGAAAAGAAAATTATGACAATTCACTCTCGGATTTAGTTTTATAGTTAGAATTGATTTCGTTTTTTTTTTTTTGGTTTTGTTTAAAGGTACCTTGAGACCATCACCACGATTTGAATCTTCACTACTGGTAAATGTGCTGCTTGTTTCAATCCCTGAGTCTTTAGTTGCCGAGTCCTGACTACCTTGACGTTCAGTATCCCAACGATCTAAGTCATCTTGTTGTTCTTGACCATCAAATCTTACCGTTTTCTTTCTACGCTCAGTAAATCGTCGACTATCGGTTCCCGTTTCATCCCAATAAGGCTCTAAATCATTCGGATAACGATCATAAGCAACCGAATGATGTTGAGATTGCGTTTGATGATGATACTGATGATTCGGATTATGATGCGATTGCTGATGATGGGCTAACGATGAACTAATATGCGGCTGCTGATGGTCATGTTGTACAATATCATCAACGATTATTTGTGGATTTATTTGATGCGATTGGGTGGACGCAGATGGATTGTGCCGATTATGATTTGTACGATTGTACGTATTACGTTGATATACATCCAGTTTTGTAGTGTTATCAACTAAATTTGACAATCTTGTGTGAGTCTCAAAGGATTTATTATGTTTTGCTAGAATAAGAAATGGTAACAAAATGAAATTTGGACAAAATAATACAAAAATTAAAATAAAATATAAATAAATTCAGCATTCTAGTTATGTCACAATGATATTTGAGCTAATGTTTAATCATTTATGTTGATAATAACATATTTTGTTTGTTTAAATTAAATCGATTATTTTCCACAGCAATTGCTTTATGTTTCTCATAATTTATGTACCATTTTTACCAAATAGAAAAAAAAACACATTTTCTCAATTACGGATAATTTGTTAAACAACAAACACAACTAAATTGAATTTTCATTAAATAAATTCCAAACCGTATTTATGGTTTTCAAAATGCCCAACATAATAATACGTCACATTAATGGTTCTGCAATTTAATAAAGCTACAATTAATGGACTTTACATTTTGTTAATTCATTGCCTGTCATTTAAGTTCGTTATTTTTTTTTTGTTCGTTGAAAATTTATGAAATTTGACCAGAATATCCCAAAAAAAAAATGTCCTCTAATAGATATTTCATCATCCACATATTCTACTTCTCCACATCCCAGTTTAAATTAGCATTTAAAATAAAAATTCACTCATTTCATTAGATATTTGGTTCGCAAATCATAACGCTCCATTAGCCACCTTGATCCATGTTGATGAGTATCCCCAATTTGATTAGACTTATTTAAAGATTGTGGATTCTACATGTAATCATACAGAAAAGATACTTGGGAAAATATGAAAAAAAAAGAACCGTTAACACGACAGAGAACATCGATTTTCAAAGTGCACACGAAATTATGGGTATTCCATTTATCTGACTCATGTATCAAATAGTTCTATTTTAAGTCTTAATTGTTATTTGAAATAAAATTATAACATCGCCATACCGATCCGATCCCAAAATGCTTAAAATACCAAGAAAATTACATGGGTGTCACCCTTAAATGATATTGGAAAATGTTTTTCAATTTTTTTTCCAATTCTTTTATTTTATGCGCTTTCATTTTTTTTTTGTTATTGAAAATCTTTGTTTTCCACATAAATTATGACACAGCAAATATGATTTTATTTTATGCCAAATAACATGAAGTGAATTAACATCATACAGACCCTCTAAATTTAGGTAACCAAAATGTCAGGTGATATTTATGGCAAAGAAAAAAAAAAGAGAATCAACACACAAAAAATACATAGAATAAAAATGAATCAAACGAATCAGTGAACAGTATCAAACTAAGAGATGTTTCATGTTCCAAAAAACAACTCCATTATCATTTATCATTTCATATTGATTGAATAATTACAGAAATTAATAGAGTTTTATATCGATATTTTCTGTCATAAAAGTTACAATTCATTTATTAAAATGAACTCTTATGCCACTTTACTTGCCACACAAAAAACAAATTTCAATTTTATTCAGTTTTAAATTTTAAAACAAAACACATGCAAACCAAATCCAAAATGTGAATTTCAATTTAAAAATATGTCGAACAATGCTGCATTTGTTGCAGTTAAAAATATATTACCATCTAATTGGATTAAATTCACTTTATTTTATCTACTTTTTTCCATTTCTATAGAAAAAAAATTTCATTGAATTCGCATGATATCGATCGTTTCTTTGTTTTGCGAATAAAAAGTATGTTCGTATATGTTGCTCTATTCAGAGAAAACTGATCCATGCATATTCTATAGCATAAAATTTGATTAAAAATTTATAAATAAAATTGATATATTCACTTTTTGTTCCAGGAATACTCATTGTACAGTTTATATGGATTCCACTTCATTTAAATTCATGTAGACCATCACACAATTAATGGCCAAAGTATAATGTACAAAATCTCCATAATTAAGAATTTTCATATTAATTTCATTTACATTTTGTATGCAATTTCGATTCAAACCAAACATACACAAGTGGAATATTAATTTTTTGATTGAAGTACTATTAGCATTCTTACTCTAATTGACTACCTAGTAATTTAACCCAAAAAAAAAAATAAAAAACAAAATTGTATATTACACACCCGCCCATCTATAATAAGGAATTAATTAAAGATGAATATTTATCATCAAACAGAAATAGGAAAAAGGCATTATACTCAATATGATCTGTATTTAACTATCAAACATAATTACTAACTAACCCATGTTATGTGTGTAGCACAGATTCCATTTTAATACTCATCAAAAATTATATGCCATTAAAGTACCAAGCATTCACTGTCATACACTTATAATATGAAATAAATGTATGTATTATGTATATCAAATAACTTTCTGTCTTCTATGTGAATCATATTTGAAAGAAAATGGTGTGAGAACGAGAAAAAAGTCAGTTGTTAGAGGAATAAAAAAAAAATAATCATGTGTATACATTATAGAAGAAACATCAAGCATTGCATGTAAAATCTTAAATCGTGTCAATGATAAATTCACATGTAACATAATTAATTTTGCACTTGACCCATAAAATGCATCAAAACGTGAGAAATTTCATATCGTTGATATGTGATGTGGAAAATGTTAAATATTTTCTATTCTATGTTCTATTCCCAACGTCCACCCTCTACCCATCTGATATGTATGAAAAGCCCACCATCCCAGTTAACTATCGGTGCCAAATCAGATTTTCTACTTTTCACAAATCAATTGTTCAATGAAAATACACCGCATCCTCATATATTGTTCGCTTTCGTTCCATTAAATTGCATCAAAAATTGAGATCAGTATAGAAAATGATAAAAAACATGATAAAATCTAGTTCAAATGGCATGAAATATTGACCTCTGACTATTAGTTTTATGATCATGTACCGAGGGTGAATTTAATAGAATGGAAATAATTGAAAGTAAATTAAACCCCAAAAAAAATATAAAAAGAAAACGTTCAAGATATTCTTTTTCCATTTATCCGATAATTTCAAATCAGAGTGTACAACAACTCTTTTCTTATTCGCCTTTCTCAACAATTATAATATTACACAGTTCCATTTTACCATCAAGACAATAGAAAACATGAAATATCATAAAAGGAAAACTTGGGAACAAATTTTACATGTCAGATGGTAAGGTAAAAATTCGATACACACTTTTAACAATCAAGTGAATGACCAAGACGGATAATTGGAAAATCAATAAACACACGCACTTATTTTTAATATTAAATTCTATGGGAGTCGGAAAAGAAAAAGAAACAATTTCTTTTTTGTTGTTTAGAAGTAAAACATTAAAGTTATGCGATCCACAAATAAATTTGAATTACACACCATTAAAAGGTAAACTTGTCATTTCATATTATGTCGTCTAAAGTGTTTTTTTTTTTTTACTATGAATTTTTATGTATTATAATTTATTTTTGAATTTGAAACAATTATGACATACAAGAAATGAGTACTGGGGGGTAGGGTGGTAAGTGATCGTTGTTATTTAACAACTACTTAAAACAGAAAAATAAAAGAAACAACCTCAATGAAAACAATTGGTTCACATTATTTGACATTACCTAGTCCATTCCTAGTCATTAAAAACTATTATTCCATTATATTGTTCATGCGAAAGAAAAACGTGTGGCCTATTAGTCTCCTTCGTTTTTCTTCTTCACTTTTTTATTTGACTTCCACTATACGTATGGATTTAAATACACTTGCCAACCAAAACACAGAAAATTTACCAATTAAGCTACTTCTTTCTCTCTTTGTATGCGTTCTGGTTATTTTATTTATTTTTTTCTTCTGTGGTTTGGGGATTCCTATACCAAACACTATTTCTTTGAACCCCAAAAATAACTAATTTATTACACGAAACACCACCTTATTTGTTCACAATTCAATTATATAGTGAATTATTGATTTTTTTTTTGCTCTCTACTTTGCCTTTCTCTATATATTCCGTTTTCTACATTCACCACTTATTTTGTTTCGCACCCATTAAAAATACAATCAATTGATTTTTCAGGTTTGTTATTCCTTTCTCTTTTTTTTTTAGTTTTTATCAATTTCCTTTGTCTCCAAGTACTAAATTCACTTACATACATAAATTACACGTCAATATGTAATACACACATTAGGTCAGTTCCCAATATTTGATTTCAACAGGAAAATTGAAAAACGGAAAATTCCTAAATTCAGAATTCCAATAAATTCACAAAGGAATGGTTTTTGTTCAGTATTAGTACAGACACCAACTAAAATTCCCTTCAATATTAAATGGGATTATTCACACGAAATATCCAACAACAGTTTCTAATTATTTCTCTTTAATTTACAATAGGAAAATTATAATTTTCTTTTATTTTCACTGCCCAATCACACTGTGTGAAAATATTTAAGAGCTTCCTAAAACACCGCGAATCACTTTGAATTTCATTGACTACTGGAATATGCCAAATTGGAAAACTCCAAATGGAGTGCCATCGTTGATTAAAATTTTCTCTCACATTCTCTTACTCTCACCCGATTCTCTTTCTTCTAAGCGACTCTCGCAAAAATAAAAAAAAAAATAAACCAAAATGAAATAAAATTACCTTTCACAAAAGTGTCTCTATGAAAATAAAGGAAAAACCGAACATTATAATATTTTCATCTCTCGGCACGAACTCATGTTAGCAGAATACCATCAAACCACCCCAAATACGGTCTCTCAGATTGGCAAAGCTTTACATCTTTTAGCCCACATTTATCCAAATGTTATCATACACGTTTCCCATTGTGCTTGTGTAAGTGAAACTTCCCTCATTTAATTTTTCCATTCAATGAAAACTGTGTTTCTCTATAGAGTCCAAATACAAATTAATTTCTCATCAATTCATATTTGCACTCACCTCTCTTTAACTACTCCCGATATTCATTCTCTCTGTCTCTCTAACGTACTCCCAATGTCACACTATAAAATGCAATTTGATTTTAAAAGAATTTCAATATTCAAAGAATATTATTCAAGTTCACAATCCATTTTTCCTTTAAATGCAATAAATTAATGAAAGTTTTTCATAAGAAATTTTCATATTCCATTTGGATATAATAAATAAACTACTTGAGAAAACTATTTAATGCCCACTATTGATTTATCATTGTTTCTATCTCCACCGTATTATAACTGCAGATATGGAAAATATGCCAAGAAAATACGAATAAAGAAAATAAAAATGAAAAAAAAAACAATTCATTTCACCACCACCAACACCAACAACCGCATCATGTGCCTTAAGGTGGCAGTTTACATCTCAACATGAATACTCAATTGTCGCTCCCAAACCCTCCCGTGTATTCGTTCGGGGTGCGGAGGAGAACATTTCATCGCAGTGTAAGTGGCAAACAAATTTTTATTCCCATCTCACCCAAAATATTATGAAATTACCAGGTAAATGGAAAAAAAAAAACATTTTTTTTTCTTGGTTTTTATCAGTGTACACGTTAAAGTTCTCACCAAAATACACCAGAGCAGAGTAAAAAAACATAAAATAAACTCAGTGTTTTTCTCTATTTAAGTTCAGTATGCTCTTTGGCTCCTATACAAATTCATATTTATGTGTTCACGTGACGCAGTGACGTCAACTGATGCGAGTAAAAGAAGAGGGAAAGCGACGAAACGAAAAATCATTGGCGAAAAAAAAAAAAATAAAACACGCGAAATATTATTATTGTTGTATTTTCCGAAATACAAAAAAAAAAAACGAAAAACGAAAAGCGAAAAACACACCATATGAAAAGCATAAGGAATACATTTGAATGGAAACATTTAGACTTTAGAATATCTAAAGATGAGAATATCGTTGAATAGAAATACACTATACTAACTCATCATCATCAACAGACAGCCCCCCACAAAACTATCATTTCATTCAACCATAACAGAACATAAGAGAAAGTTAATGCGTAGAATAAAATTTACTTTCGTATATTTATTGATATATAGAAAGGATATATTTCAACATAATAAAAAGAGAAACTGGAAAATATATTAAATAAAAAGAAAAACCATACGAACGCAAAAATATGTTCACTGTTTTTCCAACAAAAAAACACTAAAATAAACATAACGGAATCAAATTGATACCATTATGCAATACATTTCCACTTTTATACAGTGTGAATCATTTATAAATATACCGGGAAACTAAGCTTTCAATTATTTAAAAACGATGTATTTTCATTCGTTTAAATTCATTCATTCTATGGAAAATCCGTTTGTAATTTGTGTCTCTATAATAAGTGAAAATCATATGCGATTTTATTCGCAACATGAATCATATAATATTTTTGCATATGAATCTCTATATGATTGTATGTACAGTATATTCACTACCCTTTTTGTTATACTTTCGCATTCAATGCATATCTGTATGTAGATACATACGTATGTAATCGGTTAAGGCGCCCACTCATGTTCAAACCTTCAAACGATGTGGGCGGCTTTTATCGACAAATTTATCAAATATTCTTTTTTACGTAAATTTGTTGTGTGTTGTTGTTGTTGTTTTTACAAACGAATAATAAAACGGCACAATATTCTCAACGTTTTTCATTCTAGTTTTCCTTTTTCCCAACCAAAAAAAAAACCCCCAAAAGAAAAAAAAATAAATAAATAAGAAACACTCAAAGAAGAAAAAGTGATTCATTCAAGACTTATTGGCCACTGGGATTCATTATCATTTGACAGTATTAGTCATCAGCTCACCAATATCAGACCCATATCGTCATCGTCTTTCGCCCCCATTGATAATATTTTTCTACAAGTCAAAAGTTTATCCAACCCTCTGTGTCTTCTCATTCCACCCCAAATGAATATATTTGGCACACTTTTTAGATTTGTCCAACCACCGATAACTATACATAACTTTTTATATTCATTCAAATAAGTACTTTATGACTATCCAAAATTAATGTCAATTAGCGTTTTTCCAACAACCACCCACCCACCACCCATCAACCTCATCGAAAAACAAATTCAATGAAGAAAAACAGAACGCAAAACATAAAAATAAAATTTTATGATTATTTAAGTGTTTTCAGTGTTGGTCTATACCAAATAGAAATAAAAAAAAGAGTAAACTAACTGTGTATAATATGAATAGTAAGTTCACAGACAGAATAACAAACCCCATCAATTTAATATCGATTCCTTTGGCTCTTATGTTTCATTTTGTATTGTAATTAATTTTTTAGTGTATTTTTCTATTAATAGTTTTTTCTGTATTTTTCATTGTTTCTTTCTTAGTTTCTTGCCTTAATTCAATATTGTAATTATCATAAATTATGTTTCGTATTTGGATTGTATTTCTTTTTGTGTGTGTAACTGACACCATTTAATTAGAACTTGAATGGAAAGATAATAATGTTCTCCATTCAGGTAAAATGGTGTTGAATTTAATTCAGAGTTTTACGTAATATTTTAATAATGTTATAAATTCAACATAAAAAAAAACAAAATAAAAACGATAAAATTACGAGACACAATAATATAGAATTTGTATTTGGAATTTTTATGATTCTTGACTCACCATCAAAGTCTGGCGTTGAACGTAATTCATCCTCAGAACTACTGAATGAACGTTCTGGCGTTATGAATGATTCACCCACGGCACTGTGTGACGTTCGTTGCATTTCATTCGGTATCATTATATTGTGCTGCTGATGCTGTTGCGATTGCTGATTATGATATACCGAATGGGTTTGTTGCTGTTGCTGCTGATGATGATGATGCTGCTGTGACGATGGTATTGATGACTGATATCGTTGGTTACTCTGATACGACGAATACGAATTATGTGATTGCTGCTGCTGTTGTGGTGGATACTGCATTTGTTGCGTTGGCGTATGCTGTTCTATACCATAATAGGATTGTTGCTGCTGCTGATGCTGTTGTTGGATTTTTTGCTGACGTGGATGCACCAGGTATGGATGTTGACGCATTAATCCATCCAATTCACCCTGTGTGTGTGTGTGTGTGATTGTGATGTAAAATACATGACATCAAATTTATATTTTAAATTGAATTTAATTCAAATGAATTCATTGTTTTTCTAATCGATTTAGCTCACCTGATAAAATTGTGGATCCTCTTGGGCCATATTCATTTGATGTGTCGTTGTACCATACGGATCCATTGTCATGGACTGTTGACCACCTTGATATTGATTGCTTGATGGTTGTCCATACGGTTGTTGTGATTGCTGATATGATAATTGGTCAAATTGTGTTTGTTGTTGCGGTTGATATGGTATTTGTCCTTGCATTGGTAGACGACGTTGTCCGCCACCAATTATTTGTGGCTCCATACCACTACAATCGGACGTTGATAGTCTACGTACAGGTGTCTCTTGCTGTGAAAATTGTCGACGTAATGCAATACCAGAACGAGGCATTGGTAAATTTTCTTTTTCAGCTGCACTTCGGGCACGCTCTAATTTTGGTCGTTTATCTGAATCAGTCGTTATCATTTGCTACAAAGAAAAATACAAAATAAATGGAGAATAAATTGATTATGGTAATTAATTGAATTTTATAAAAGTACTTACGGTGCCCATATGATCAACATATTGATCAGGACCACCTTGTTGCTGCTTATGTATCCATTGTCCCGTTTTGGATAATAATTCCTGCTTTTTCCGACATAAAATGCAAACCCATATCACCTGTAATTGATAACAATACAATACAATTAGACATCCGATTCAAATAGATTTGATTATCATAAATCATTTATATTAAACTAGAGAATATTAAGTGAATTTAAAACTGACGTCAATTAAACAAGTTTTTATCCCAATAAACTGGGCATTTACAATTCAAAAACGGAAACATAAGACTGTTTAGAAACAACATGGGAAAGAAAGGATTCAAGGACAATTAAATCTACTTGAAAATCACTGTATCTCATCCTCTATTCACTCCGGTTACATTAATATACAAAGTGTTTAGGAACAGACAGATAGAAAACTCATTTAATTGTATACCAAGTATTAAGTAACCGTTGCAATATTGTTTAGTGGCACTCATAAATCACGGCCATAACAAAGATGCATAACAGAATGGATAACGTTACAGTTTGCAATACCACCCAAACCCCAAACTATAATTCCACCTCAACCGTATGAAAATTTTATGAGTTTTAAGGATTTGACCTCACTTCTAAACTATGATGCCGCATCACACATGGATTTTCAAAGACACAGAAAGAAAAAAAAGCATTCATAGATTTGTCGTAAATTAATGGAGAATTGTAAGTATTACATTCACACTTACGTATATACACTGCATATGAATGTTTACCACATCACCATCTTCTCTAAAAATACCATCAGATGCAATACGTTTGAATACGTGAATGCATCACACATATAATCATGAAAACCGCGATATGCAAAAATAATCTGCATAATCTGGTTTCATATGATTTATTAGAATCTGCATATATCCCATAACAACCACAAATATTTCATATTGTCCATTTAATATGGTTGCTTCTTTTTTTTTTTTTTTTTAAATCCCGTAGCGCATTACGGAAATGCAATCAAATCTCTATCAGTATTGAGCATCAAAAATAAAAATTGTTTCATACAAACAAACAAAAGCAACAATATCCCAAAAAAGCTCATATTTAGGAGGATGAAACTTTAATAAATCGAAGTGAAAAATAACAACAAAGTATCCGTATAAAAGAGCAACCAATAAACCATTGATATCGAGACCAACAAAAACAACAAAACAAAACGGTATTATGTTATTAGCTTTGGTTACTTCAACCACATCGTATTCTTCTGTGCTTTTATTGTCATGATTCCGAGCCCATTCTCAAACTCCTTCCAAAAACAATAAAATCCTCATGTACTACGTTAATATTTGAAATACCAAAATTACATAAATTCCAATATGAACCAAATAAATATCAAAAAAAAAAGAAACACACACAAATACAAAATAGAAAATCAATCCTAAATATAGAAAATACGATACAGAAAAAAATACCACCTCCGCATTATGAAAATGATGTTAAATAAAATAGCAGAAAAATATGAAGAAAATTCTTATTTACCAATAAGACACGATGTGTTAAATGTTAAAATTGGAAATGTAGAAAACTGTGAAACAAACAATTGATTCTAATCTAAATGGTTAAAAGAAGAAAAAAGAAAATCTTGTTTTTCTCTTTGTTTTGGTTTCCATTTGGGCCATTTAAAAGAAATCAATATTTTTTCGAATTTTCATTCATCCAACCAAAATATGTATTATTAGGAATAAATTTTTTCAATGGTTTTTGTTCTATTTGGTGTATCAGGAAAATTATAAAAATAAAAAGAAAACCATCAAACCATATAACTCGCCATTTTTTTTAATAGAAAATCTTGAATTCAATTTTCATGAATGAAATATAAAGATTTGATTTTTCCATTCTTCTATAGTCTATTCCATTTAGCTATAAAACAACACCACTCCGGCATATCACTTATCTAAATATAATCCGTGTCCTTCTTATTGTGCTTGAAAACCATGATAGACTCAATCTTTATTCTGTTTCCAATTCCACTCAGTGTCTATTTAAGAAAATTTATTTATAAAATATTTTCTTCTCTACTGGGTTACCGAATTCTTTAACACATTCGGCATATTCACAAATAATTTCTGTTACTCGAAATTTTTGTGAATTTCCTCTTTCCGTTATTTCCAATTTGGTTTAAGGAAAATTCATTAATGACGAAAAGAAATAACTGAGTGTATCTTGTTGCCAGGATATGGAATACTTCAACAAACACTGGCGGCGCCCATTGCTCTGGAGCCGTATTAAGTATGATTTCAAATACGATATGATTTTCATCACAACATTTTTCAATTATATACAACACAAAAATGGAAGAAAAAAATAAAAGAAAATGAAACACACCAAGGAAATATACTTTCTATTCAAATATCCGACTTTGATTTAAATAGAATCCAATACATTGAATCACAACAGACAACGGAATGTATTAGAGAAGATCCACTTCTTGATTAGAATCAAAATTATATATGTAATACTCATATCGATAATTCTAATTATGATCCATCAAATATTCTTTTGTATTTTTCTACAACTATTCAACCTAACAATCATTCGGGAATTCAACAAAACCAATTTATGATTATGATTCACTGGTATTATCAATACCACCATAATGTCTACAACTAAAACATGAAATATAATGATCTTATGGGACTATCTCAATTTTCCGAATATTATCACTGCCAATGATAACGGCAGAAAAATAAAAATCGAATATCATTTGTGGTTCGAATGACGTCATTTTATTCAATACACATTATGTGGTGGCCAAACACATTCAGAGAACATAAATATTAATGTTTATTCAATGCTTCAACCGGAACAAGAGGAAACTTCATAAAATTGCTATGGTTTGTTTCATTTGAATAAAAACCTTTGTTACCAAATTAAAGGGATGAGTGCCAAAAGAAAATAACAACAACAACAACAAAAAAAAATACTAAAAACAACGAATTAATGGTCCACTGATTTGAAGTCAAAAAGTTACAAGAACCATTTCTCTTTTATTAGGAAATCCATATTAAAGGATTACTTTACTTCTTTGTATTCTGAATAAGTTTATAATAGGAGTAGATTATGTCATTGTGAATTAATCAATATAAATTAAAGATCACAAGAACTCTCGTTAAAATTGAGGTCATCCATGAAAGTTCAGAGTAGTGATGGATGTGCAATTCAAAACAACTCAATTCCATCGAATATATGCATTCCAAGTAACAGAAAAAGAAAAAGTTTAATATCAGCTGTAACCAAGGAAATTTTTAATCGAAATTGTAGTTATGGTTTTTATCGTCAATGATCCATTTATAATTTCAATTTTCCTCCATTCACTATTCACAAAAGAATAAGGCGTCATATCCGCCTCCACTCAATACTGTCAATTTGGATCAACAAATTGCTCTTTTCACAATGATACATGAGAAGACCAATAACAGAAAACTATCTTGGTCCAACTATACATCTAATTTCAAAAATGAACATTGAATACTCCGCATAACTTATAAGATTTTTCTTATAAACTTTGAACTAATTTGTAAGCATCCCCCAGCTTAGAATTCAATGAACATCACAGTTGATGTTCATATTCGCTACAGAGAATAGAATTTTTTTTTATATCGAAATTACAACAAGAAAAAAAAAATACATTTCACAATGTTACGGAAAGAATAGGAAAATTCTTTATGATAAATTCCATGCAATCTGTTGGTAAACTGTTCCATCGAACATTAGAATGTATTTTCAATTTCTGTTCTTCATTTTTTCTCATCCTATACCATAGAAAAAAGAAAACTGGTCAAACATTATGGTTTCTAACATAACATGTACATATAAATATCTAACGTATACAAGAGATCAGAAGAGAAAAACGAGAAACTATACAAAACTTCTATCGATACAATACCACCATCATACCCCCCACAGAATAAGTGTACAGAAAAAAATAAATAAAGGAATATATAAATGGATAAGAAATATGTGACTTAAAGAATGTATATGTGATTTTTATTTTATATTTTTGTCTTACCTTATTACTTCTAAGGGTAACTTTTCCGCCACATCTAGCACAACATCTTATATTGCAATAATGGCAAATATGTCCTATACCATCAGCAAATTTTGTTTTTAAACAGATGTGGCATGTAGCATCTAATTCGACACCAGCTTTTTTCTGTTGTTCAGATCGTTGACGTATTGTATCCTCTAGGACAGCAACCTCATCCTGTTTCCGTCTATATAAATGATGAACACAATTTCGGTTGTAACAGCATTATCCAAAATACACACATATTCGTTGATGTTCATAGAAAATACAAAAGAAAAATTACAATAGATTAGAAAAAAATGAAATATAAAAATTTTCCATCAATTTTCCACACCACTCATACTCAAATAAAATTCATAAAAATTATAAAGACAAAACAAATATCAAAACATCTAATGATTCATACATGATGTTGAGTAACAGAAGTTCTTTACCACCCCATTTAAAGCAAAGAAAAAGAAATTCTCAATAATGACATGAATCATAAAAGATCACATCTTATTGTAATTTAAAACAAACATACACACACAGACATATTTTAGTGTCTTCGACACTGATTTTCAGGTTTCCAATCATCCGCAATAAAATAAAATAAAGAATACCGACCGATGAAACATCAATTTATCGATCCAAATCAATTGAAAATGAAAATCAAAAGGATAAAATTAACAGTAACAAAGTGTGACCACGTTCAATGACTTCACACTTGCTGGCTGGCTTAAGCACAACATTCATATAAACAATTCATTTAGATTGAAAACTTCTCATTTTTTTTTCCTTCTCATCTTCATCGCGTACATTTACAATAAATTATATTGAACACACTTTTTATTTTGTTAAAAAAATGTCAATTCCATGAAGATGACTCCAAGTCATCTTGGTAACCGTTTAACGAAAACTTCTGATACAGAACAACTAAATATACAAAATTACATAAGTAAATGGTATTGAAACACACTCACCTCATAACTTCATTTTCACGTTCTTCCTCCTGTTTTTGTCTCATCATAACATTTTCAATGATGGCACGTTCTTCGGCTGTTAGATGCGATAAATCAGGCATATCGGCCATTTTTGTCACCTTATATCATTGAATATAATACACCTCGAATAGATCAAAATAACCCAAACAAAAAAATTATATTTATCTATATAAAATTCTTATGATTTTCTTTGCACGTATACAAATCGTTGTTATAGAAAACTAAGTTTACAGGTAAAATACACTCCGATTAAAAACATAACGCGAAAAATACTTTTTAAACAACAAATATCTTCTTATTGCGGTTGTTTTTTTTTTTTTGTTCGTCTTGTACCTTAAGTTCTTTATGGACCAAAGAGCTTTAAGGTGATACACTCACGTTAGTTTAAAACAATTTATCTTCACTTTGATTATTAAAGTTGGACACTTTATTTTAGGATATTATCCTTGACTATACTATTCTTCTTTTTGATTTTTAACGTTATTTGGACATAATATAAATCATAGTTAAATTAAATAACACACAGTCATACTCAGTCACTGTCTCTTATATTTCTCTTCTTTTAAATTTCTTTGTTCAGTAATAAAACTAAATTTCAACTACCACTTTGGTCACCATTCATAATCCAGGTGCCATAATAAATACACAACATTAAGAAATTGCATCCAATCTCATAAGTTTTATATTTCGATGATAAATCCATTTTAGTTTTTGCATTTTATTTTATCCAATTTTATACAACAATTTAATCACAACAATAAAAAAAAAAGAACATAAAAAACAATAAATAAACCGGATCACATAAAATAACACCGATGTACTACGGAACACACTGTTTAATCCACTACATTATTGAATTATAAATTTGATTTCACAACATTTTAGCAATCAATTGAATTATTTTGATTCCCATCATGTGTATTTATTCCACAATTAAGAGAATCAAAATTAACTGTGTCAATAATCCACACTTTCTTATATGATTAACCTTCTTGTTAATCTTTTGGTGCTGGATAAAAACCGATTAATCTAAAATTAGAAATAACAATGTATTCATTTAATTAATAATGACTGTTTGAACCAAAACAAAAAAAAAAAAACATCTCAAAAATGTAACTAAAAGAAAACTTAACTATTCAAAGACAAGAAAGTTTTCAATCAAACGGTGTTTCGATTTTCAATCATCAACTATTTTCCACGTACAAGAATAAAGCACTTTTAATGTTCCGTTGTACTAATATCAACCCTCTTTGGTTAAAATGCAAATGAAATTGTTTGCAATTACCATCAATAATTATAATTGTGATGCAACTTCACACCAAATTTATTTAACAGTTGATTATGCTACGATACGTACACATAAAATAAATAATTTACTATTTTGATTCAACTGATAACAGTGGCTGGCTTCATATTCATACCGTACGGTAGAGTGAGAGAGTATACAATGAATACCGAATTCATTGAATATACAGCAAATATAAAATAATAACAGAATAACATACTACTAAATACCGATGCGGGTAATACTGTTATTTATGCATATAAATCACACTGAATTACTTAATGCAATAATACAAAAACTTTAGTACGACATGATGTACACAGTTCATATATAAAAATAATACACAATTAATTTTTTTTTCCTTCTTTTTTTCTCTCTCTCTCTCTCTCTGGTGCCTTTCACGTTCCAGCTCTCTGTCGATTTCTTTCATTTATATGTTGAATGCTTTTTGGGGGGGTGCGCTAAAAATACTCATTCAGTCCTTTGTAACGCATGCGTTTATCTATGGAAGAACTGTTCGGCGCTTTCGCCTTAATATTTCATCAGTATAACACTGTTTTATGTGATGTTTCCCTATACATTTTCGGTGTATTCTAGTGGCAAAGATAAAACTTTTCATTTATTTTTTTTTTCTTTTTGAATTTGCCTAAATGGTTCACTTTGGAAATTCTGCCGCGATATTCATATTCAAGTTTTATATTCATACATTTTTCCTTCAGTTCTTTTTCGTAAGTTTGCCACAGTTGCACTATTCTTAGACTAACAATTTTCAATTATTTTCCTTTTTTTTTCACTCAAGTTACAACGAAACACATATTTCCAAGAAATTTTCAAGATTGGTAACAGTGATAATGTGCTCGAATAGAAGAAAATTCATGTTAACAAGGTTTACTTTTTTTTATGTAATCATACGGACGATACGATGAAATCCAATAACTTGTAACCAGAAGCAATTTCCTTCTTTAGTTAACCGTTTTTCTTATGAATTTTCATGAAACTAAATATTAAAAATATGAAATTATAGAAAAATCTTAAGACGAAGAGTTGAACTATATTTTTTCCTACTTTTGTTTCGTCTTCATTTTATTTACTATTGAATTAAGTTATGCAGTACCATTGCTACCATTGTGTAATTGATCATAACTAATTTAATAGCCAACCAAATTAATTTCAAGAAAAAAAAAACAATTTATGTTGTGGTTTACCCTCTTTTCAAATACATAATTTACATTCCGCAACATAACCAGGAAGCAAGAAACCAAATCCGATGTATCATAAATCACACTCTCTTACTAAAAAAACAAAATAAGAAACTAAATCAAATATGTTTGAACTACTCGTAAGAAATTTCACTTCAACTCAGTAAAAATTAAATTACAAAATAAATAACGAAACAAAGAAAAATATTCATTTTTCATTTCAGTTCATTACCATAACAGTAATATTGTAAACCGGAAAATTACTAGGAGCAATCAAATGAAAAAGAAACATAAAATTATGGAAATGCAATGAAATTGAATAGTTGCAAATGATACATAGAGAATGGTATAAAAAAAATAGAGGAAAACCGTACATTTTCATCTGTTTCAACCGTCACCATACGAAACGGTAAGAAAATTTCATTTTTATTATACCATTTCATACGGTAGCGCACAGTGGTATAGAGAACTTACTGTTAATATGAATAAAAACCATTCGTTTGCATATAAAATGCACAATTTTCATCGAATTGAGAATGAAACTAAAACGCGAAAAACAGAATGAAAAAATACTGGTAAATTGATAACACAACATAATGAATAACAGAGTATATGTATACGATATCATTCGATGTATGGTAAACAGAAACGAAAAAAATGTAAAATAAATACGTAAAGAGAAACAACAGAATTATAAAGTAATAGAAACTGCGTGTACCGACATTTTCCACCTCTTATCCGTAAAGGTGTTATTTTCCCACCAATTCAATTCTATCTAAATTCATTTATTCCTTATGTTCACTTTGGTAAATGTCTTCAGGTCAGTACAGTACTCTTTCATTTATTCTTTTCCTACATTATTTTTGTTGCTTACTTCCCAAGTTGCAAAATGTTCATCTATTGTCGCTTCCAAAATATGCACATTAACACTTTTCTTTTATTTTATTTTACTTCGTTTTTTTTACTGCAAACTCCCTCATTCTCTGGAGCACTTAAATACAACACATTGAATTCCTCTATGTGGTACTGTTAGTGAAAAAGAACAAAGTTCGACCTCATTTCAGGTCTTTTATTTCCAAACTAAAAAATTGGAAAAAAAGGTTGTTCATATTTGCCCTATATTTAATGTGTATCCATTCAGTATTAATGCGAACTGTTTTTATCCCACTGCCATTATTATCAGTCTCCCAGTTCCCAGTACACCGTAAGGCAACCAACAGTGCCATAAGGAAGAATTTAAAAATAAAAACTTGAAAAATCTGAAATTCAACTACACCAAACATACAAAAATCAATTTCCTAAACGATATTATAAAACCATTCCGCGATATAAAGTTTATCGTTTCTTCATTACAGATATTATACATTGTGTACATATTCATACACATAATGCAATCAAAGATATAATTCTATACTGATATTATCCATTTAACTGGAATTCGACCTAGTTAATACCGATTTACTAAAAAAACGCATTATTTAGGCATTTTAAATATCTTCTTACTTGAACTTTGATTCAATACAATACCGAATAATAATGAATCAGTTGACGTTATGTCAATTAATTAGAATAGTCTTTTTTTAGATTCACATTAATTAGCTGTACGTATATCCTCCTTTAATCATCTAAAAACACTTTCCTTTGAATTGCCTTGCCTGCCTATAACTTAACACTCATTTTTTGTTCTTTTATTTTTATTTTATTCCTTCTACTTAAATATAAACGGACTCATCCACATTCTTGGAAACACGGAGATTGGCACCACACCGAACAAAAATTGTGTATGTGTGTGAGGTCTCTCGGTGAAATGTGAAATGCGATGAGAAAATTTTATAAAATGAAAATATGGCTGACATTTAGATGTTGTGAAAAGCTTCTGCTTCTATAAAAGTTTCTGTCTTCTGTTCTTTTTTTTTCCATTTAAAAAAAATAAAATATTCAAATAAATAATGTTTTCACTGAATCATCAGTATGCCTAGGTCAAGTACCGTAACATTTAATAGATATATGGGCTGAATGAAATGAAAATGTCATAAAAATATTTCAATGGAATTTAATTTCACTATCAATCAACACTGTTATTTTCTATATTGAATTTTCATGAACTGAACTGCGAATTAAATGTACACCTTTATGCTCCCACCTTGTAGTCAGTTAGATGAAAATAAAAGAGTTTCTACATTCACCTTATTGAAATTCTGACTATTTGTTATTTGAATACGGAAAATAAACTAATCAACCGTATTGTATATTCTTTGGTTCAATGGCAAAACCCTCAGACGGAAAGCTTTTTATTTTGTTAATTTAACCATTCGCTGATTTAAAAGCACTTGGTAAATTGTTTGTTGACTACCTGATAGACTGCAATGAATTAAATCGCACATTATTATTAAAAGTACACAGGCTGCTAGCGAAAGTAGACGGTGCAGAAGCAGCTCCTGCAACAATGAAATGAATGTGTGTATATGGAACTATTGAACTTGAGTTGAATGAACGCTAATGGTTAGTTTAGTTTTTGTGCACCCAATACCATCCATCAGTCACCACTGAATGGAAATTTTTATTACATCCGAATCATCCCGTATGAATCAAAATGTGAAATTTTCATCACCACCATTCTATTCGAATACAGTGTTTCCATTAAATTCACATCGCAATAAACGATATTAAAACTATTAGCAACCATTTTCATTAAGTCAACTATGAATTCGACATATTGGAATGTCTTCGAAATGTAACCAATTTTTATAGATTCCATCAGAGCCAAGTGGCATTAGAACTCTTCAATTTAAAGTCAGTTTTGCACACCCAGTATCCCCTAATACAAAATCGAAACTTTTTTTCACACGCACAAACATTGATGCCTTTGAATTAAAAAGATTAAATTTGATGAAATTCACTTACACTTTAAACTTATTCCACGGCGACCGAACACTTGTCGACTGAATCTAAGAATCCACTATTAATTAGAAAATTTTAATTTCACAATTGTGTTATCCCGAATTTTTTGTGTGGAGCTATTTTATTTCATCGACGAAACACTTTTCTTTCTTTTTATTTGACGTCACGACTGTTAAAATCGATTTTCCGCTGATTTTATTCACCACTTGATAAGAGAAAACTTTCATCAGATGACAGTCATTTTAACTAAATTGCGCACGTGTTTACGATTGAGCACTCATCCTTTTGAGTTCAAGCAATTCTTTTTAGAATGTAATGATTTATTGATAGTGTATATTCACAAAATGCAATTGCTAATTACACTCGTCCCTCGATTTACGCGGAGGACAGGTTAGTATAGTTATTCACTTAAATTATAATAAAGAAAATTATTGACGAAATTAATATTCAGCACATTCTAAACTTTAAACTCGCACGATTCTAACCTCACAGCAGAGGGACTACATTAAATAAGTTTCGATCCCGCTAAAATCCGATATGAAAATGGTAACGTTGCATTCGTGAAACTGACTATCGATTGATACACCATTTCAATATTTACTGATTTTTGGTATATAAATTTGTCTATCGGGGTCCTTTTATTAAAATTTTCGAATTTTTGCTTAAAAATTTGATATTGTAATCAGAAATCCTTTAAATTCACTTTCAACATCATTGTGAGAGCTCTTGATCTAAAGCCTATTTGTATGTGTAGATCTTTTATTCTGAATTATTCTTATTATTTAGACATTCTGATTTCCTAATATTAAATAATAACTGTATGGCTTAACTTAATTGATAAAATATTACTTAATTTACAATCGTATGGCCACCAATTGACTCATTCATCACCTACACACTTAAATGTATTTGAAACATTTTTGTTTGTCATGAGGAATTCTTGTCTTAAACAGAATAGAATCTGCTCGATATTGCGTATTTAGTAACGGGTTGTAGCCAAAAACTTGTGAAAAGAAATTAATGCATTTATGCCGTTCCTGGAAATGGGTGTCATCTTCACTCAATGACACCGGACATCCAGGACAACGGAACGTCCAGCGAGACGTTACTTTCACTGGTGGTTTTCTTGTGATATGTGAGACTAGAAAATTCATTGCAATATCTTCGCAGTTCATATATTCGTCCACCTTGTCTCTTATTGCTTGCGGCAACACATAAGTATACATGTATGTATAATATTTATGGAAGAAAGCAGCGCCAGTAAGTACCATACTTAGTTCACAACTATAATTTGAATTATAATTCCAAGCTTGATTATTATTCAAGTCCCAGGCATGAAAACGACCCGGAAAACCAACCACACGATCTCTGTGCTCGCGCCAAACTCGAAAACCAAATAGAATCTCATCATGCCTCAAGTGTGCATCATCATCAACAGATAAAATTGCTTCTGTTTCGATTACATCGAAAGGAATAAAACGATTGTTCAACGAATTTCTAGGAGCTTTTACTACAAACACGGGAACACCAATGTCTGGCCAACGTAAATCTTCCATTGGTGGTTTCGGCGAGTTCCATACAACTACTACTTTATGCAAATATGGCAAACCATACAAACGACCTAACGAGTCCATTAATACTTGTTCTCTCTCATATGTTAAAATTACAATTGTGAATTGCTCACGTGGATAATTGCCACCCAACGCTTCACTAAACTCTTTTCCAGCTCCACCAGCTCCTTTTCCAATTGGTCGAAATCCCATTTGGGAACCCATAAATTTAGCATCTGATGGCATCACTGGATCGAACGGTAACTGAGGATACAATAAAAAGGGATCAGCCCAATCATTCCAAGCTTCATGTGACTGCATAGTAAATACGGTATAATTTCGCTTATATGCTGGACTGGGATATGGTGGTTCAATGGGACCTAATGATTCCTCTTGTTCAGCATCTAATATTGGTGGATCGGAACGCAATGGAACGAATGTAGTATTGAATACACTCTGAGCTATCACTGGAGGCACTATTTTGGGTGGTATTCCTATTCGAGAACGTAAACTAGCGATTATCGTATCTACTGTTGCTTGGACTGAACTTAAATATCTTTCCCATATCAATCGTCCTTGGCGACGTATCGTTAATACATCATTGTCTGGTATTGCACGTAATAAAAAGTGTAACTCAGTTACACGTACTTTTGGTAACATTACAGTTGCCTTCTTCCAATCAATCGTGTCTCCATAAGGCAACACAACTTGATCAGCACCTAAAATTACTGGAATAGCACCAGCTCTTAATGCCTCATAAATTCTAGCTTGAAGAATTGTCGAACTAACAGCACGATGACCTGGTGCTAGTAATAATACAAATGTTGAATCTTTCAATATTTGTTTACGTGAAGAATCGGTTCCGCACAATGCCCAATCTTTTGCTGCAGCCACTTTTCTATGATCACTGGCTGGAATACATTCAAACTGTATTAAAAATTTATCGTTTGTATGACCATGAGTCATTTCATTCAACAGTTCAATAATGAAATCATCTAGCGTTTCATCCTTTTCATTGCTTATAATTGGTGGCGGTTGTGATAAATTTGTTGGTTTTAGTTCACCTTGAAAACTAAGTAAATATTTTCGTCTGGCTGGTACCATTGGTATACAGTCTTGCCACACATCACCACCAGGTGGACCCAAAATTGGAGGTACAATCATATCGAAACCAGATCGAAATTGATATTCAAGGAATGAAGATTGAACAATCATAGCACGTCCAGTGTCAACATTGTCAAATACATTGCCTGATCCAGGGCTTAAATCTCTTCTTGCTAAATTAAGCAGTACGTGATTACGACCATCGCCTCCCCAATACGGCAGCATTCGCAATTGAGTAATGTTTAATGATGATATAGTTTCAATTTTAATCTCATCGCCGATATGGTTTGAGTATCTGTCATTGTATATTATATCATTTTGCGGCAAAGCTTCACCAATTAACACAAAAAATACACAAGCTAATTTTGGATCGTTGGTCAAATGAGCATTATATCCTAAGGTTTGTTTGATAGTGGTTCTCAAGAAACCATCAATATCGAATCCCTTATTTACTGCTGAATGGGTATCTGGATCATACACATAGACCGGGAAATTTGATGTCAAACTACACCGCGAATGATCGAAACAATTGTTCATGCGACAGTATTTATAAGTATCTCGTTTCAATGGCTTCTGATAACGAGGCAGGTCTTGTGGGTAAATCTGTTTCGGCAAAGCAAGCTCTGGAGTATTTCTTTGAACAGCTTCTCTTTGAGCCACTTGGGCCACCTCAACCGATATCTTAAGACGATCAAGTTCTGTTTGCTGTCTCGCCAGTTCCTGTTTTAATTCTTCTATTTTAGTATTATAGATGCCGATTTCTTGTTGTAGTTTTTGTCGTCTGGCTTCTAACTCACGTAATTCTATTGACACAGTAC
This sequence comes from Coboldia fuscipes, assembly GCA_001014335.1. Taxonomy (NCBI): domain Eukaryota; kingdom Metazoa; phylum Arthropoda; class Insecta; order Diptera; family Scatopsidae; genus Coboldia; species Coboldia fuscipes. Next base: position 2,149 of record JXOR01000742.1, on the reverse strand, counting down.
CCTAAAAGGAAATCAATTAAATTATTTAATTACGTGTTTTATAGATTTAAGACAATCACCTTAATCCGCAACATTTCATCAATGCGTAGTTTTAAATCGGATGCCTTTAATAGATTTAAGTCTTCATAGGCATTTAATTGGGATCGTGATTTATGGGTAATATAAGAGGAGGTGTCCGAATCAACCTGTAATGAATAAATCGCATTAATAATAGGCACGTGATGTGAATACACTAATTTAGTTGGCCTTACGCTTTGGAGGTAATAGAAACTGATGATCGGAGTCAAGATAAGTAAAAGTAGGGTTATACAAATCAACTTGTACATCCTCCATGGCCGCAGACAATTAATCCTCGAACCATTGGGACTGTTTGTAGTACCCAATTGATGGTAACTACCAGTCGATGGAGTCACCATACTTGGTTAATTTTAACGTTTAACAAGAACAAATATCAACGAGTTGATAGACTTCCAACATTATAGCGACAAACAAAAAATATTCGTCTCACTTCTATTTCCAATAATTCACTACAACATCAATCACAAGATTTTCTTAACTAACACTACGTCTGAAAATGTACATTCTAATTAAACTAGATTAATGGTTTTATATCTAAACATTGAAATTTTACTATTCCTCGGAAGAAAACTTATTTTTCAGTTAATTGTTTACAAACAAAACAGACACACATACATTGTACATTTTTAACATTCTGGTCACTTTACAACCCCAGAAACAAAATATGGAATCACGATGATAGAGAAAGGCATTATATTTATTACGCTTGCTATATGCCTTTACTTCTTATTCATTCTCAATGCCATAAAACACTCACACATCCATAAAAGTTTGACATTACTTCAATTCATATTTGAACGTCAGATAATTTATGTATCAGACTTGTAAATGAAAAAAATTAGCATTAGCATTGAATTTCCAACAAAAAATTCATTATTAGAAGAATTTAAGAAAATTTCATTATATGAAGAATTTGAAAAAAATTCATTAAAAAATTTCATTATGTAGTCGGATTTTAATCTATCATAGATCCCTATGTGAAAATTGATACAAGGATTTGACATAGTTTTAGTCTGTTTCTGTTTTGGTTTTGAATAGAGAAAAAATAAATAAAGAGCAAAATCAATGTAATAGGCATTTTTAAGATCCGTTTACAATTTCACGTGTGGGGTAATATTCACGTTACCCAGGTGTTTAGTGTAGTGCTTTATTGACTATTGAACAAATCTGATGAACAAGGANTAGTTTTGAGTCAGTTTCTGTTTGGTTTTTGAAAAGAAAAATAAATAAAGAGAAAAATCAATGTAATCGGCATTTTTAAGATCCGTTTACAATTTCAGGTGTGGGGTACTATTCATGTTACCCAGGTGTTTAGTGTGGTGCTTCATCGAGAATTGAACAAATTTTAAGAACAAGGGAAACTCGAGAAGAAAACATTCGAATTCTGGTTCGATCTGACTTTTGGTGGAATTTTTTTTCCGTGAACAATAATTTTTACGCTTTGAAAATTTTTGGAGAATATTTTTCCGTGGTTGCAGTTGGTGTAAACCGGAAAATACAACAATCTGGTGCAAAATAAATGGAAGACTTAAACAACCTGACTGTTAAGCAATTGAAACATGAATTAAAGAAGCACGGGTTGGAAACGGCAGGGAAGAAAACAGAATTGATAAAACGCTTGCGAGAAAATATGGATCATCGAGTGTCCAGCCAAGTTGGTTGCACTGGTAGTACGAGAGTGTGCTCTACACCAGTGACTACCATCAGGGG
>JXOR01000744.1:0-97293 GCA_001014335.1 Coboldia fuscipes | reverse complement strand
GTGTGCCATTTTTTAGGAATCACCCGTTATTTCACCATACCTTCGCTTCTACTTTAAGTTTTGATGTTAATTGTTTGATTTGTTATTATCAGCTATCAGATGTAATTTCTAGGTCTAGTCTGAAAATTGTGGACAAGGGATTACACCAATTAGTGGGCTCTGTACCTATTATTGGTCCATTTAAAGATTAATTCATTAATTTAAAGATTTAAAATTAAATGAAAGTACATAAAAATCCCGCGAGTAGGATGTAGATTGGATTCAGCTAGTCGCCACCAGTCGAGCAGAATTAGAAAGTTACCACTGGTGGTGAAATATGAAAACTTCGAAAAAATTGTCTCAACTAGAAATTTTCCGATGCCATTTTGTTCACGTCGTCCGGTTTGATCAGTCATGAAAACATTTGTAAAGTGAACAGTTTTGCAATTTTTTCTTCTTTAATCAATGATTTCTAACAAGTGTAGTGCGAAAATAAAAGTGCAGTGAAAGTTTAGTGAAAATAATTGTAATTCAACATGATATTTACATCCTATAATCTACATTAATTGGTGAGTGTTTTTTGATATTAAAATTGGTTGGTTTTATCTATTGGCATTATTCGGATTCTGGGGACACCGTAATTTCGTGTGACCCTCTTGACGACAAATCCCACATTTACGTTTAGTACCAGACCGTGAAGTAGTTTGTGCCGTTTGATTATTAGATTGCATTGGTACAAAAGAAGATCGCTGATTATTAGAAGGGGCCACTTGTTGATTACTATTTCCCGAATTTTGTTCATCCCATTTGAAGAACTTACATTGATCTGTACAACAGAAGAAGAAGCGTCCTTTATTGGGGCCTTCCTTTTTCACTTGTAATCTGAAAAATGAAATGTTTAAATCATATTATTAACTTCAATACTTGTAAACTATGCGAATTGTCTCACCTCTTGGCCGGTTGGTTGCAAGTGGGACATCGTATATTTGACTGGTTGTTGAAACTATTTGAATTTGAATTATTTGGTGGTGGCTGATTTTGATTATTAAACCAACCTCGTCCCCGACTGTTATCGTTATTTGCATTATGCTGATTTTGATTCGAAAAATCTCTATTTGCATTAGAATTGTTAGTTGGTGGCCTGTCGTTATTTGAGTCATTGAACCAGCCACCTCTGCGCGGGAAATCATTTTGATTCGTATTATTTGCTCGAGTACTCTGATTATTGGCAGAACCACTATTCTCGTCATTGAACCATCCTCTTCCAGATGATTGGGCGCTGAAGTTGAGTGTTGAATTGTTTGTATTCGTGGATCTTGAGGATATAGGGACTGGATTTCTGGTTGTGGTTACTGTCGGCGCTGATGGTGGTGCTGTGAAGCTGTTTACTTGCTGGATTCTTTTAACTTTACTTGAAGGCACATCAAGAATTTCTCTCAATCTTCCATCGCATACTAAACAGCTTTTGTACTCTAGTGAATCGGCATTTAGGAGTGCCAATACGCTCCTTTGACTAAATTTCATTAAGACTTTATAATTAATTCCGCCACACTGTTGACACAATTCGTCTGTTACTTTGAATTCTTTTACTAAATCAGGTAGGAATATTATATTTTTACATTGTGGTGCTCCTCGACACTTGATTAAGTATTTACCTCCGTTTTGTTTTACCACCATCTTACTATCTACACATTGGGGACATTTAAATACTTCGGATTCTGGCACCAAGGCTGCTGGAGTTGTTGGAGGTGGTTTTGGTCTTTCATTTAATCTAACACCCATTTTCTCATCCATTGCAAGCGCTTTTTGTGTTATAACTTTGTACACATCTTTATAAATTTTAATTTGATCGGCCAATACTGCGTTTGGATCTTTAGTGCCATCACAAATACATTTCAAATCTTTTTCGAGATCAGCGCGAAGTTTCGGCTGTGCTAATGGTAAATTGGCTGCTTCGTAACCGTCGACTAAACCCATACCAAGAACTCCTGGAACAATATGTCCTTGTTGCACAACACCAACATATTCACGTTCTTTTATAGTGTTAATATGTTCAGCGTGAGTTGCATCTGTACCGATACCATGTTTGTCCATTAGAGCAATCAAATCCGCTTCGGTTAAGAGATTCGGAGGAGAGGTGCTACCTTCTGGCATTGAAAACACTGTTGGAGGAAATGTGTCACCTTGTTTGTATTTCAAAATCTCTTTCGCATTCCATCTGTCATAAATGTAGACTTCCAAATAATTCTTTTCATGAATGCAGAGGCCCGTTGCTGTGAATTCTTCGTCTCCATATTTAGCAGTAACTATAGTTTCGGAGCCGGTCGCATCTCTGCTTATACAAGCAAGAAAGTGTCGTACAACTAAATCGTAAACTCGTTTCTCGTTGCCTCCTAATCCTGTNATAATTCTTTTCATGAATGCAGAGGCCCGTTGCTGTGAATTCTTCGTCTCCATATTTAGCAGTAACTATAGTTTCGGAGCCGGTCGCATCTCTGCTTATACAAGCAAGAAAGTGTCGTACAACTAAATCGTAAACTCGTTTCTCGTTGCCTCCTAATCCTGTTAAAGAAAAGATAATCGTTATTGAACAGAGGTGATTACTAAGATGCAATTGTTGAACCTGTGTCAAATTTTGTTGGATGAATCGGTGGATGGGCTTGATCAGATTTTGTGCCTTTACGTGGATTTGGACCCCATTCAAGAACTTTGGTGGCAAAGGAACCCCATTCTGAACTTGCAGTATGCATTTCTAATAAAGGCCTATAGTGTAAATAAAAATTGAATGAAATCATGGTTCAATTAAGTAATTTGACTATTCTCTCACCGAAACTTAAATTCATTTGTGAACATATTAGTTTCTGTTCTCGGATAACTAATTAAACCTTTCGTATACAACTTTTCGGCTATGGTCATGGTCTCTTTTGCGCTGATTTTAAGCTTTCGTGAACCTAATTTTTCTAATTCAATTGTATCCATTGGCAGTGGACGCCATTTACTTTTCGGTTTCTCCACAACATTTAATATTGTAGCATTTTTATTTCGCTTACAGTCCAAGAAAATGGCTTCACAACACTGTTTATCGAATAAGCGATTCCTATTCCAATTAAACTCGACATTCACATCACCGACTTTGTGGTTTACTAAAATAGACATTGAATTAAGTACAGACGGAATAAGTTTCAATTGTTTGATCAATTCACATTTTAGTTTCCAAAATGTTTGAGCTACAAAAGCTTCAATCTCCTTGTAGCGTTCAGCAACGAATCCCAAAGTGGGTATTTGACAACTTCCATATGAAATTAACTTGTCATTGAGTTTTTCTGAAAATACCTTCTGGTATCGTAATGTTTGAAATCTGGTAAATGCGGCACCTGCAATTTAACGATGATTTATTCATATGATAAAATGATTGTGCAGTTTTGAATTAAATTACCTATTCGTAGATCTAATTCTGTACGAACGTCTACAGCTTGACTTTGTTTCAAATCGGGCTGTCCTAAATTCGAAATGGCACGATTAATTGCGGCTGATGTTATTTCAGAAAACTTTGCTCTATGTACAGGTAAATTAGGTTTGATTGCCTTGCATACATCGATTATTTCAAAACCGATATTCTCTCCTTCACGATCACAATCGGTCCATATAATTAATGCCTGGCAGTTTCGTATCTAAAATTCAATAAAAGTTTAAAGGAAAATGGTAAAGACAATGCACTAATATTCAATGCGTAATCATACTTCACGCTCGATAGTCCGTTTGATATTAACATAATCCTCTGGACATTCCTTGAGTACTGGAGCATCAAACAGTTGGATGGGATCACAACCTTGCCAACTTTTATAACTGTAGTCGAATCGATAGTTAAGGAGATGTCCTGATACGGATGTCATCACCATTGTTATGTTTTGTCCACGAAGATTGTAATCAAATTCATAGATTTTGTTATATTGTGAGAATCCTTCTCTCTGGAATTAGATTTTAAATGTGTATTAGGAGGTACTACTTTTTAATGAAATTGATTTATTGTTACCCTTCTAGACGATCCTCTTGATAGGAATCCAGCAATATTCTTGGCCGCATCATTTTTCTCTGCCACATTTAAATATCGCATATTCTTGGCACAAAATTGGCGGACTGGGAAATGTGGTGAGGCACTGTGGAATGAATAACGACTAACTACCTTCCAACCATTTAACAAGATCATACGTAATGTTTATCACTTTAATATCTAAACACTTTCTTATACATAATAATGCAATTAATATTATTATTCGCAGCTGAACATGAGAAAATTAAAATTACTTTCGTTTTCTGAAAACGACACTCTTTATTTATTGTTATTTATTCGGCATAACAAATTGTAAACAAACAATTCAACATGCGTCGGTCTTCTGGTCTTCTTCATGGTATATAAATTTACACATTCGGAAATTTGAATTTGATTTCGTTTTTTTAAGCATTGCGTTCTACTGAACAATTTTCTTCCTCGGAAAATCCGGTGGTTACAGGATTTTAAGAATTTCTTAAGGGAAAAAAGTGACGACTATGCTGCTAAAATGGTATTTACCAGGTAATGTGTTCACAGGAAGTAGGATAAATCAGAACAGTGATTTTCATATAAAATGTAAACAATTTGAGAAACGCGTCGCTAGTTTGTATGAAATCGACGTCGAAGAAGATTGTGACTGTATTTGATAATTAGAATGCATTATTCGTCTAAACATTCATGTGATTCGATGCACCCTTATGAGATGCAAGAAACGGCAGCTATTTGAAGTCGCTTTCGACTGCTCCCAATCTCGAAATGAATTTAATGCATACGAAAATCACATACGTGGACTCACATAGGTGAATATGTACGCTAGACTTGGAACAACCGTTTCAAGATTTAGTCATTAGGCAATGGAATCTGGTGGCCAGGAGAGCGAGAGTACCACTAACAAAGAGTTATTTTACATGGGATTGGAACAAAATGTGGAAACATCTCAGAATTCGTCCGATTATACGGTGAGAATCTGATAAAACTACATCTCACAATTTTACAATTGTTATCAACGAATTGCCAGGTAAATGAACTGCCATCTGGTGTAGCATTGGTATATTCTTGTATAACACAAAGAAACTGCATAACCGTCTTTCCATTTTGAATTTTGCTATTTTGCTAACGGATAAGAATTGTCGAATTGAATTTCTTTTGAATACTTGCTTGCTTATTTAACAATCATATAATGGGAAATATTGAATCATAACGAATCAGCATTAAAATGTGATTCTAAATCCATATGGAATTTCTATAAAGCAGAAGAAAATAGCAATTACATTGATACATTAAAAAACTGAGCATGCAGATAGTAAGAGAAAAAATAGCGGAAATCTATTTCCAAAAAGCGAATGAATGCGATAACATTTTAAATTTAGGCGATGGAAAAAAACAAAAGTATCACGAATCGAAAGAGAATATGGTGGAATAAAATCAGGAGATAGAAGTGGTCATTATACTTTGATGAGGTTTCATTTGTAATCTAGCAAAGTAATTAATTTCAATCAAAAAATCCAATGTAATTCTTTTTTCTCTGGTCTGCTATTTCTTCTAACGGTGTATGCAATCGGCATCATGTTAAACATTCTGCAGCACACATTGAGTGTAATTAAATTTGCGTTCTACATTATATTGAAAACGATGCTTAAGCAACTGAAATACTTGTACAGCAATGTATCTGCTTTGAGGAAATTCGTGGCCAGGTGATCCTAACCATTATCCATAGTTTTTGTTTGTTACTATTCTTCTTTAATTTCCTTCATTTTTTCGCTTGCTTTTTTCATTAAAATACTAGACTTTGTATATTTTTTGTTTTTCGACTGTACCCACAATCTCGTAGGTGGTGTTTTATATTCATTTCTGGATTTGGCACATTTATATTTGTGTTGGCATTGAAAGAATGATGAGCAAGAAATAAAAGATATGCATTCATTGAAGCATCCATAATGTAACCGACAATTGTTTGTTTTTTACCTGTAACGTAGAACGACTCAATGATAATTTATAATTGTTTGGGATTACAACTAAATGAGAATGTTAACTTTTTTCAACATGAATGAGATTGGATGAAAATTTTTTGTTTTTCGTTCACTATAAATTGCATTTAACCGCATTACAGGTGAAAAACATGAACCGAATTAAAAAGCAGAGTAAAACTAACGAAAAGAGAATAAATTTATCTAAATGTTTCTATGTGGAATTCATTGTCTGAGAAAGTTCACATAAATTAAACTCGTCTCAAAATGAAATTCATATTCCAATGATGTTCTTGTATTATTTTAACAATGTGATACGTAACCAGGTGTGATTGCATGAAAAATGTTGTTGCACAGTTGTCTATGGGTACGGAATTCTCTAATTGTGAGGGTGATGGTCGGAAGGGTTTTTGAAAATTAGAGTATCTCATTTGTTTTCCAAGCGATCGGTATGAGTTGATATTTAACTAATTTACAGTTTTCTATTTAAAATAAAATTGAGTTTCAATTGTTCTCAACCACGTTACATATTATTAAAATATTTTACATAAATTTTCATGATTTCCTCATCGTATAACTGGTGTGTGTTGCTATAAAACACATTTCTCACGTATGTCAAAGTGTATGTGTGTGTGTATGTGTACAATTCATTAAAAATGTTAACATGCATCATGCATTTTTATAAAACAGTAGAATAATTGTGCATTCACATACTTTATAATTTTAATGGTGGCATTTTTATTATTATGATTACAATAGAGAGGACACTTTTATAATTTTTCAAACATAATAACGGAAACTGATGTTCATAAAGTACCTGTCGGTCATTATGAAAATCCTTCTATATATTTTTTGTTATGTTTCACGTTGTTTTGTTATTTTATGTTGTTGTTGTTGTTGTCGTTGATTTTCCATTATGGATTTATAAATTTTTGTTAATGTTCCAAGCTAACAAAAATAGCAATGCGTTATTCAAACGTTTACCGTTTGTCAGTTTATTTATTTAAATAAGCCATAATGTTATAGTAACAGTAACAATAACAACTGACAACAAAATATGGCATTAATAAAATATAGAAAAAGCGGACCAGTGATGGCATTTGGATGTGGGTTAATTGTATGTGTGTGTATTCAACTGCAACTGAACCGTATGGAATTAACGAAATATGAGAACAAATAAAAGTTATCTTCATTTTTATTTAAAAGTAGAGACAATACCTGAAAATTGGTGGAGTATTAACCAAATATCTCAATGGTTGAGTCTAAATCTTGGTACTTTGGTACAACGACAAAGTATGATAAGCAGAAAAAAACAAGGGAACTACAAAAGTTCGTCATATTCGTCTACGTACCTGTACATCAAAACCTTCAGATTGTAAATATGACAAGATCAAGCTCTGCATTGGCGTTGACGAAAAACTTTCTTTAGCAGAAGTTTTTCATAACGGGAAAATAATAATTCGTAAATCTGAAATATTCTTTGAATCTGAATTTGGTTAATCTAACAGAACTGTGAGAGTTTTAGCTGAATTCATCATGTATGTTTAGTTCCGATGGGCATGAAATGTTCAGCTTTTCTTTTTATTTTTTGGGTTGAACAAAAAAGAGAAACAGACGTTAGGTATATCCATTAGTCGGAGTACACCTTGTTGAGATCCACTTATTTGTTGTCATAATTTTTTTTTCTTTATTTTGACGAGTAACAAGATAAACACGTTCCCATCATGAAATATAAATAATTCTAAAAGAGTTGGGATTGTAGCTTCAAATCCACCTGTATTTTGTTTTCTTTTCCTGGTAATTGAACGTTACGATAGAATGAGAAATGAATTATCCATTTTTTTTTCTTGTTAAAAATATATTTTGTTTGAATTCGTATTTTATTTTTATTTTTGGGGATAAAATCCGAAGAAAAAACTTGAAGTAAATTTATTGATCAATTAAGGTTGACAGTAAAAGAGCTCGAAGGAATATCCAGAAAATCATTTTTTTTTTTTGTATAAAAATTCAACGCGACATAGAAGATATATAAATGATTGTGAAAATCTCATTTGATTTGGTAAAAATATCATGAATTTTATTTTAAAAGAAAACGAAGAACCAAAAGTAAAAAGAGTTTTTGATAATTTTCCGTTTTTCTTTTCAAGGTGGAAGTTACCGGTTTACAGGAAAAAATACGGATATAATTGTCCATAAAATGTTAATGTCTTTTTTCTCCATTGCTGTCGCTCTACTGTTACCGGTACATAAAAATCTAATGTTTTTCTCATACTTTTGTGCAAAAAGAAATAACATATCCTTTAAGTATTAAATGAGAATGCTTACAGCAAACCGGATCAGTAGAAAGCGGAAAATTATATTGTGCAAGAAAACATTTTTACAAAATATCATCAAATAAATATTAAATACAGTTACAGTTTATTACTTGATGTTGCTGTTAAGCGGGGATAAAATTACATTTAACAGTTTAACGATATATGAAGTTGAGAGAAATTTTTATATTTTAAATATGTGATTATGCATTTATGAATGCAACTAAACTAAATAGATGTCTTCTATATGGTAAATCATATATACAAATAGAAATAAATAATAAATTTCAGACCATTTACTATCAATGAAAATGGGGGGTAAAAATGTTTTGTAAGTAATTCAATGGTTTTTCATGAGCTGTAATGGTATGAATGGATAGAAAAACGAGAAACATAACGTTGAATGTGATTCATAAAATTTTCATATTGAAAATGATTCAAACCATAGAGTACATTTATTGCTCTAGATAAAGGAGACTCATATTCTAATAAGGATAAAGTTTATTTTAATAATAATGATGATAAAAGGCTTAACCAGCTTTTCAATTCAGTATCGCCCACTCACTGTACCGGGGTTTTTATCGTATTAAAACTGTAAAGTTATCCATTTTAATGTGCATAAATACGAAAATAATTAGTGAAAAATTGTTTATGAATAATATCATAAGCATATAATCGGCCACTTGGATAAATCGTTAATGGTTGTCTTTATTGGTAGCTAAAAGTTAAATTATCATCTGCATTTCAGATTTATTGATTTAAGGGTTAAAATAAACAATGCGAATACAATAATAAGTTAAACAAGTATATATCGTTAAACAACTGTACTTGATAAGATAAAGTGTGTTATTGTCTGTCTTAAGGCAGTTACTAGGAGATGATGGTAAAAAGTAAAAACGATGTTACGTGTGGCGCTTAATGCTTAAATGAAAAATCAACAACAATAAAATTTAAAACAAAACGAAGAATGAGGATTTTTACTTAAATTGATTGTGTAACGGAAAACCTCTTATTGTAATTATTCGTGGAGTATTATCACTTGAAACATCGTGTTATTTTGTACTTGGAGTAACAGTGTCGAAAACGTATACCATTGATGACATTTTAAATAATGTCAAGTTCATATATCAAAAAATCGTTCCATTAGAAAGGAAATAAAGTATCGCGTTAAAACTTCCATAACATTCATTCCTCTTCGTTATGGATAAAGAATTCAATGAAATATTTCATTGCATTTCCTTAAATATCTTTTTGGTTTTATGTGTTATGATGGAAAATTTTAAGTAAAAGAAAACGCTTAAATATCTCATTTCGTGTTTCCTTTTTGATTTAATGTTTTACTAGTAAGAAAAATAAGAGAAACGAAGAAAATTTATGATTTCGTTTCTGCAATGAGTAATATCATAAAAACAGCTATAGAGATCATGAAAATACTGTCTATTTCATTGACAATAGTCAACATCAAAGTTTATTTTTTATGAGAAATTATTCATTGCGTTTGGTTTAGTCATCGATGAAAACTTTTCCTATCGAATCAATATAAGAAAAATGTTATGGGAAGGAAGTGAAAGTAAATCGTTTATTATGTTTTGTGTACAAAATAAAACTCTTTGAATTGTGTCTATTTAATTTTGAGTCTTTTATTAATCGGATAACCATTTTAAATGATTAAAATATTGTGGTTTATTCAATTCTATTGAAATTATTGGTATTGGATGAGAATGATTGTGAATTAACTTGAGTAATTCGTTCGGGTACAAAATATTCAATCAATTGATTGAATAAAACTTTGTTTACCGCACTTGAGTTGATCGTATTGTAAATGGAAAATTATATGTAGGCAGGCGATATTGTTTACAATGTCTATAAAATTTTAACAAAATTGAATAACAATCAATATGAAAGAACAATCAAGCACTTGATTTCAATAAAACCGTGTTGATAATTTTCACAATTTTATAGAGGGAAAGAAAATTACAAAATTTTATTTGAATTGTTTACAATAGACATGTAATTAATATTTTAATTGTTAACATTAACTGTTACATAAATTAATTCATCCCGAGGGGATTTCATTATTTTTTTTTTAACTTTTCATTTTGAAGATTTTATTGACGAACTGTATAATTAGTTGGAAAATCAATTAAATTTATATTGAATTTCGATGTAAATAATAATATTCGAATTGAATAAAATCTTTGGTATTATCAATAGATGGATAGTAAAATGGAGCATTATTAGTCGTAGATATAAAATTTCTAGGACAAATTACTAGGAAACTATGGAATTAATATTTTGGTATCACAATTTGACATCAAAATCCGGATTTTAACTAAAAATTCTTCTACACCAATGAATTGAGTACCAACAATAAAATTTCAATGATTCAATATAAATGTAATTCTCAGTGTATTTGATGTATGCTAGATGGTATTGGCATTTACTCAATCGTATGACAACCAAACTGATAATGATATTAACATTTTAACATTGAATGATTCAATCCATTGATGGAATATAAACATAGATTTTCCTGTAATTTAATACTTGAATCGAATTGAATACTGTTAACCATCCAAATAACAAAAAAGACCAAAATTAAAAAGAATTTTCAAGTTTGTTGTATCCATTTGGAACACTGAGGACATACAGTTCACTCAATAGTAAAATTGATTTTCAATTTATTTTTGGTATGATGAGATGGTGTATCAAAGTAGCTAGCGGTTTTAGGTACTACATAACCGGAAAATTTCTTACATAACTCCGTCATTGCCAAAAAGCCATAAAGCTGATTTGTTGAGGTTTCACTTTATGCTTTTTTTTATTCGTGTATCACAACCACCCCATAGTATGTTCACCCCATATTTTCGATTCTGTTCAATGTGTGTATAACTTTCGTAATCACTCTTCAAGTAGCTGGAAGTGTATTCAATACCCCAATGAACACTTGTGCAGTTTATTTTTTGTTTTGTTCGATTCTCTGTGTATGTACATAAAATCTTTGGCTTGTACGCTATATCAATTTAGTTTGATAAGAGACTCCTTTTTCACGTTTCTTTGGAAATTCAGCATCACCAAAAAGAAGAAAATTTGAGTGTCTCCCATCCATATCTTCAGGAAAAACATCATAAGAACATAATATTGACATTCATCTAATATCGATTGAAATTAGAATTCTCTATGTTTATTATAATTTAACATTTTGACTAAATACTTTTAATATTAAATTAACTTGTGTTACTAAATTAATTCAAAATTCTTTTTTGTTGAACGTCATTAATTATGTAGAAACAAATTCAATCAAGTATTTTGTCTCAAGACAAACATTACTCAAGTTACATGTATATTAATGATGTGAATGGGGATGATGGTGTTAACTCGTACTCTGTATTGTGTTATGGTGTGACGTAATAGTTCAATTTACCGCCCTAAGCATATATGAATTCCAATTAGAATCAGTTGCGTTGCTATTTATGTTTATTATGTAACTCTTGTACTATGAGATAAATGAAATTTAATTTTATATTTGAGTTCAATGTGAAAATAATATTCATTAATGGGGTTATATTAACACTATTATTCTTTGTTTCAACTGTACATTGTATGATATTTGGAAAATCCAATCACAATCCATTTAAATTAAATGTATGACAAAACATCAGATCCATTAAAATAAAAAAGTCCAACGGTATTGTGTATAGAGTATTTGTATCCATTTAGTATGGTACCATAACTGGAGTTTAGTTTTTGATGTTGTACCAATGGCAAGGGACTATCAAATACTAGACGTTACTTTGATAGCCAAAATCGAATATTGTTATATTCTAGTCAATTTACGGTTTTATTCCACTCCAGATGGGGTATTTCTGTATTCTTTTTCCCAAAAAGAATTGATGATTTTTCCTGATTATAACACATTGAACATTGACAATCGTTTGGGAATATTTATATGAGTTTTTTCTATAGAAAATCGGTATCATTTCTAGGCTTTTTCTAATGGATTTCGTATTGGCAACCACCTTACAATGGAACTCTGTATTTTGCGTTGGCACATTCTATCCATTGCTCAATGGGTTTTATTTGTACATATTAATCGTATTATACGTTCACGTATGCTATGCAATATAAATTTGATTCTAATCTAATATTTTTGGTTCAATTGGATATAAAATTTTTGTTGTATAATATGGTAAATGGTGTAAGACGCATTAACGTTTGTTATCCTGTTTTCCCCCACCATACAGTGGATGCTATTTTCGATGTAATAAGAAACATGGAAAACACACATGAATTTTCTCATTGTTAGTATGATGATCTTATGATGTTAAGCGGTCTTCAATACATTGTAAGGATGTCGTTATGTTCTTCATTCTTTATTTTTCGGTTTTTGGGGTTTTGTTAACTTTTACCACCTTTAGGAGCTTTAGAGTCGTTTAACATTTTGGCGTCCTCCAATTGGTATTTTTATGTTTTTATTATCTATTTATCGTTGGTGTTACTTACTGGTGGTACGTTATTTTACATATCAATAGCTTTTTGTGGAGTAATAAAAATTCAAAATATCATGGAATTCATATAAATTTTAACTTTTGATTAATGTAAAGTGATTGGTTTAATCGATTGATTGCTGTAGGTGAATCGTTTAAAAGAATAATGTTTAAATTGCTTATAAATGTTTGGTTTTTACCAATAAATCAAGTCAAATATCTGATGGAGTTTTTATACATTTCTAGTAATAAATCACATTCAGTGTTATATGATCTACAGATGACAAATAAATTTTAATTGAATTGCTTAATCAATACGAATTTCTAGAATTTCCTTAAAATTTATAGGAATTCATGGTTTTAATGTGGTAAGTTTTAAGATGGATAAAACTTTTCTATTATTTTCCATGGAAAATGAAATGTTTATATGAAATTAAATCTAACATGTCGAATATCAATGCAAAAGAAAAAGAAATTCACCACAATTCTTATTATGATTTATTGAGCTAACACATAAATACAATCACTGTAAATCGTACAACAATGAAGCAACTTTAATTCCATATACATTGCTAAAAGGAATAAATTTATTTGAATTTTGTGAAAAGTTCTTGTGATCTAATTCAACATTTCTATTCCGAATAAGTACGGGAGTGCTTATGTTTTTATTATTTTAGATTGGTCCTGAAAGTTTTTCATTTCACAAATACATTGTTATTCTGAATAAAAAAATAAATATAAAATCACAAACTGAAAATAGAAATAAGAGAAAATTGGGAGAGAAATATTAGTGAGGGAAACAGTGACAAACATTGAGGGTAGAAAATATTGTGTGCCAAATGTAAGAATAGAAATATGTCGATTGCAATGGCATAAATCCATCGAGAGAATGTTCTGTTTGTCTCTATGGTTCATTGGATCATTATTTGTTTTGTATTATGTTCATTATGGTGTATATCTGAATTTCTGGTTGTTGGACAACCGAAAATTGGCTAATATTATTGTGGTTACAGAGAAATTCGTCTCCATTCCCTATCTCCATTTAGCAAGTAATGTTTATCCGAAAGAAAATGTTTTGTCTATCTGTGAAAAATCACATACACATAACTACACCGCGTCTTCAATGAACTGTTAGGTGCCCCGGATTCCACCCCCAATTTCCGTTTTATTTCATCAGGAAGTTTCTCTTTAGCCCTGGACCAGATAATTGATTGGTATGAGAGTTTATGGTGCGGTTTATTTTCTTTTCTTTTGGTTGTTGTTATTGTTCATAGCAATACATGTATATTGATATTGTCATCGAATTGTATTGGATCGATTGAATGAAAATAGCCAATGCCAACGGGCTTCTTTGAATTCAAGTTAAGACCGAATATGTTCTACTTTTGGCTAGGCGGTTGACAGCCAAGCCAATGCCATGTAAATATCTTTAAGCTATCCGGAGTTACTACACCCAATTCGATGCTAGAAATACTTAGTCAATTTCAATCTGACTTTTGTCTTTTTAAATCTTTTTTGGTTCATTCGCCTCCATAATAGTACAATGTTGTGTATCTTTATATGGATATTTTCATTCTTGTGCTGTCAGTTACCATTATGTTGGCGGTTTTGAAATTGTGGTGGATGTATTTTATCAGATCATCAGGATCTACGCATCAATTCAATCAACATTGGTGTGATTTCTTCCACCTTCATACACTTCAACGCTTCCCATTTTATAAGTAGAAAATAAAATAAACTTTTCTCTTGTTGTCGATTTTCTTCTTCGGTTTTTTTGTGATTCAGTACAAATAAGCACTCTTTGTTTTACTATTTCCACTGTATACTGTATGCTATACCAGATGATTGGGTCCGAAAGAAATATTGTTTAGTCTTATTTCTAGTTTATTTTGTTTCTTATTTTTAGTATTTGTTTTCATATTCTATTTACTTCCGAAGGGGTGGAAGGCTTCAACTGTGACTTGATTTACCATACAAACATGAAAATTGCCTTAGTCTTTGCGGTTACCATTAGTGTAACCAGTAACCAGTGAAATATTTGTTACCAAGTCAAATTGTATACCAATTTTTGTGATTAAAATTGTTTTTTTTTTTTCCTACTCTTTTCTTGTATTGCTAAAACAATGCCGTTTACATTTCTCTTATTATATCTGTGTTGAAAAGAGTTTTTCCTTTTTAATATGTTTTTGTTGTGTTACATTTCGTTGGTTAGTTTGTTGAATGTCCTTTTCGAGAATAAAAGCCAACAAGAAAATTCATAAAGTCCTAATGTTTGCTTTTTGTAGATTTAGGCTTTTGTTATAGACCAAAAACCCGACTGTAACTCACAAAGGTACAATCATGCTTTTATAAACAACAGAAATTCAAATGTTGTTTTATGGTACCAGCACTTCATACTGAATAATGAATGAAGTTGGTGAAATCCTTTTGTTATTGTTCACTTCGTAAATTCTTGGCTTTTATATTGTAGATAAAACCATAGTTTGGTATCGTTATTAAATTCACATTGAATGATAACACATTAAATGACAGTGTGATACCACTAAAATTTTGCACCACTGAAACATTGTTTTCTTTAACAGGAGCGGGTTTTGCAAGAAAATCATAACGTTGAAGAATATTCACTGGCAATGGGTACTTCTTATGGTGAATGTATGACTAATTGGGGATATTTATGGTTGAATAAGTTAGTAGGCTTTTAATAATAATTTATGAAAACAATTAATGTATTATTTCTGCTGAATAGTGTGGTTCTGTTGTTGAACAACTTCCTACGCTATTGCTGAGACTAACAAAACAATTGTATTTGAGTTTACTTTTACGTTTATTATTTTTTATGGCCTCTAATCGCTTTATAGATTCAACTAAATTTGGTAACAATTCGTACAGTTTATAAGATATAAATAGGTTAAGGTGGGAAAAAATGACAAAAGAACTGTGCGGGAAATGGGTACATAACAGAAATCAGTGAACAAATAATGTTTAAATTAAGTATGCATGTCTTCGACGATGTACATGATCGTCATCTTTGCATATTATTTATGTTGACACACACAAATGGCATATTGAATAGAAAGAATGTATACGTTAATGTTCTCAATTTGGCGGTGGTTAGTTAAAAGCTCATCATTGATTTAATACAATGATTTTCACTTAGGGTGAGGGTTGATGTTATGGTTTCATGTCACATGAATCTACCCGATTTTTATTCATCTATACGTCTATATCTTCTATCGTGCGTTTCATTATCACCAAATCAAGGGAACGAATTTATAAAGTACAAAGCATTCGCGTCTTGCATTATCGTAGGCATGAAAATGATGGTACACATAAAGAAAAGAAACTTTAATAAACCTATAGCGAAGCTAAAAAGAAAATATTGTTAAAAATGATTACTTATAAATCTTTTGTGTATACATAGTGCGTCTTTACCATCTGGTTTTTACATTGGAAATTATACAGAAAAAGGATCTGTATAATGGAATGTATTCAACCAGACATTTTATCATGAATAATTCTTTTTTTCTTCTTCATTCCCTTAAATACCAAAGTGACGTGGTATTTGTTAACTTTCCTTGTAATAGATGAGGAACAAAATAATATAAAAAAACTGAAAGTAAAAGAAAACTCTTCTAAGTTGTGCGTATCCATTACATTATTGCGTTTAGAATGGACGTCAACAACGACGGCTTGAAAAGGAGTGATTTTTCTTGTCACCAATGATCGTTTCACTGATTTGTTTTTCTTTAACAAAAAATTTCTTTTTTTTTGCTGCTTTGTTGTTGTTCTACTCCTACTTCAACTAAAGTTATTCTTTTTTTTTATTTTGTTACCATTAAAATGTATGGCCTTCGTAGTAGGTGATTAAAAAGTTTCGGTTATTATTATTTTTTTCTTGTACTCTTGGTATTTTGGAACTCACAACTAAAAGTTAACATAAGAAAAGCATAAAAATAACATCCTATTTATGTGTGAAGAAATTGAAAACAGTGAAAGCGTTAAGATCCTATAGCATGCAGTTTTATCACCCGCTGTGTTGAATTGAATGGTGTTCAGTATCGGTTTTTTTTTTCTGTCTTTTGTATCAATCACTTGAGTTTAAATGAGTTCTCCCATTATATGAATTTAATGTTTTTAAGGCAAAACCAAGAAATGTGTCTTGTGGTTTTGGCTGTGTAAAACTGTTTAAAGGTTTTTATACAATACCAGCCACATTTTAAGATTTAGTTTTGACGGGTGAAAGGAGGGGAGCTTTTAAATTCTCATATTTGGATAACTTAATGACAAATACAACAAAAAGAAAGTAAAAAGTCGGCAAGTAAACCAACAACAGTGTTGAATAAATATGGAGAACGCAGCTATCAATCTGTTCATAGTGATACACACAATGGATTGTCACCAGTTTATGCTGGTTTATAGACTGACTAAATACATTGCGGTTTTATTTATCTTTTTTTCCCTCTCATTGCTTTGGTGGTTCATACACAATATACGAGTTTATGTCCAAAATGGATTTGATTATGGCAAAACGGTTGGATTTGTAACAACAGCATATACAGTTCGATAACTGTTGTGTAACTAAATCGGTTGAGGCTGGGGGGATCTATAATAATCCAAATGAGATTATAGTCTATACGTTGATTGTGTCATTGTGAAATCTTTGGATGAACCCTCGAAACAAAATATCCTCATTCCCAGAATAATTTTTTTTCTCCAATATTAGGGAGTTTTTATAGCGTAAAATATAGGCCATAAGCTGCAGAGGTAACTATAACCGTTTGACGACAACAATGATATCATCATTTTCATAACTGAAATAGGGTGGCATGTTAACGGTAAATAAGAAAATGCGGCTTTAACTTTTCCGATTTTCATTTAGGATTATATCGTTGACATGAAAATGCATAAAATGGCATGCGAATATTTGCGTACTTGTTTTTCTTAAGATTCACAAAGAAAAAAAAATAGGGAAAATGATGAGCCTTCCGTTTATGGTGTTAAGATAAAATTTTTGACATTAACTAACAACAAAGATATTTTATTTATTCTATGCGGTTTCAATGTACTAAGGAGGGTGAGAGTGAGCAGTCGACTAAATGAATGTGAAGGTTAAACGGTGGCTGAGTTCAATTGAGGGGCGCCGACAATCCGTATGAAAATTCATACGAAGTAATAAAAAGAACCTCCAGTGTCTCATCCCTTTAACGGCTGGTACCATAAAAATGCATGCCACTTAGAAAATATAAAGCCAATGTGTTGGGTGGATGGTTGACGATTTCTGCTCTACTAAATTTCTGTTACACACATGAATATGAATCAAACCGGATATAAGCGATTCAGTATGTTGATGATGGCACCTCTTTTACAACATAAATGCGCTTTACGTGCGTTGAAAATCATTTAAAAGGAAAATTCAGTTTTATTTTATTTATTCTTTTCATTCTCAATTGGATACCATACCCACGAATTACTGTGGCTCACATATACTCAATGAGAATTGAGTAACTCATACCATCAAAGTATAAAAATGTAAAAGTTTACCTTTAAATCCTTTTGCATGATAAAAAAAAAGAATAACAGAACGATGGTTTTACCGTGTCAAAGTTAGTCAGTTTTTATATGTTTCATATTCTGGCAATGCTGAGGAAGCAACAACATAAAAAGAATTATCTGCCTTTTATGATTTCACTTCTATTTTCGTTACTATGGTGAATAAAGCAACCAGAGTGAAAAAAATTCAACTGTGAATATTTATTGACTTGAATGAAGAGCATTTGAAACTTGTTTATCTATTCTTTTTTCGTCTTATGGGGGATGGTGGGTGATGACGATAGGATTCATCATTTAATGTGCGTGTGGTTTGTGTGGTCCATACCATAAAAAAATTAACAGAATATTGATTGTGGGTCAACCCCAGAATGAAAATAAAATACGGTGATATTTTTGGTATCATTTTCATTCTGATGCCCACCAATAAAGTTTAATATGTGCGGTGAAAAATAATCAACGAGTGTTCCTAGGTGAGGAGGCGTTTGGTGCTGTGACAGTGTATTTCCTATACAAAATTAAAATTGATACGTTCTATTGTCCAGGTGCTATAGTTATGTTATACCATTAGTCTATACATCACCTATTTAACCTCTAGTGTGATTTGAATTGTGGTAACGATGATATAGAATAGAAAAATAAAACGTATAAATAGTAATTTAATTGGATCAAAAAACAAACGTGAACATGAAAATTAGATTTTGTGTTATTTCATTTGCAAACACTTTTTAACATTGTAACGTCATAAACAAATTGGTTACACACGGTGGAAAGTAAAATTAAATTCATTCAATTTTTTCTCCTGTTGGTGGGTGAGTGAGAGAGTTAGCATATTATGGATGAGTACATTTTCCACATATACCTGTAATATCGGTTTATGTTATTAACATATGCTGTGTTAATCGATATACGAGACTTTTTAATGTGATCAACGTAGTCAAGTTTAACAACGTATAAGTAGATTTTAAACAGAGTGGAATATAAAAATCAGTATTCTCTGTTCAGTAATGTACTGTGATGTTTTGTATTTTTATCTTTTAACGAAGAGGAAAATTAAAATTCTCATATAAAAGGAAAAGTATCTCATTATTTGTAGTATTGAGTACAGCAGACATAGTACAGAGAAGTGTATTCGGTGTCTGGTGGTGTTGAGCACATCAGTTATGTACAATATTTCATAGTGATGTGTGGTGAATATGTTCATCATTTATTTAACTTACACTCTAAATCTCCATCAGATTACTTGACTTCATCTAACGCCGGTTATCCTAAGGTCTTACTGTTTCAAAATCTTAACAGTCAAAGAAAAATCGTTGCGGTAAATGATAAAAGTAGTTGATAGGGATTTGGTTTTTATTATTTGCAATACATAGTGAATTTTTAATATTTCTCTTTGAGTTTCTTTTTTATTTTCGTTATTGGGGTAATAATCACTAGTGGTAGATTCATTCAATATTGCATTTATATTGAAAATCCCGTTGATAGTATTAGAAATCTCTCTATTTTACGTAGCATTTACCAGTGAATGGTGAAAAGTTTATATGCAGTTGGTTAACAGAATACTAACTCAATGGAAATTGTATATTTTACGGATTTCGTAAAGTGTAATTTCTCGTGAACGTTCCAACTTATGTGGTTAACGGAAAATTGAACTTATTTTCCAGTCAAAATCCAGTACTCTATGAAGGAGTATAATCGGGTTCTTTTAGCGCATGCTGATTACTGACTTGAAGAACCGGTGTTATATTAATTCGATGATTTTCCAGTTAACGGATCCAATTTGCTTTGGTTTTATCTCTTCCAAAAGAAAAAAAACAGAGTTTCATTCCTTGTATGGTAACCCGTATTTTACAATTGATGAGTACAAAATCTATGTAGAAACGATTCAATTATATGTTGAATATGAGATTTCTCTATTCATATTAAAACTATGTTATTGCCTTTACCAAAAACGATTCCGTTGAGAGCTTTTCTGCATATGAAATGAGACCGCAACAAATATGACTTCGTTTATATGAAGATCCATGTACCAGATGGAAAATGTTTGCTATGAATGAAGAAACGAAGAATGTTCACCTACACATTTCAATTGATATTTTTCCTATTTGGCCAATAATGCCGGGGTTTTTATGTTTCAAACAATTGGAAATCAAATATTTTATGTAATGGAAGGTAGAACGCATGATGATTTAAAACCGAAAATCAATGTGAAAAGTACTGAACTAACAGAATATGAAATTCATTGATGAGACTGCAGTTGGTATGTGATATGGTACTATGAAACATGTTTATTTGTTTTACCATTTTCCCACTCATTCGTTATTCCTTAGTTAATGCGATGAATATGCTATATGCTTAAGATGATACACTGAAATAACATTTGTGGGGCATGGTGTTATGTTAACCGTAAATACATTGGAACCATTCTGGGCTAAATCTGTTGGTTCAACGTAAATATTTTATTGATATTTCTTTACTTGGTCTTTCATTTCTTTACGTTCTGCTATTGGATTTGTTCAGACCTTTCATCGAATTGACTTTTTCGCCAATGGATTTCATAATATCATTCAGTTACATTTCATCAAGGCTACGGTATATTGGTGAAATAAAAACACCGGGAGCGGTATCTTAAGAACATAGTCTTTATCAGAACGTCTACAATACATCCTCATATTTAGATACGAGAGGATTTTTGTTTGATGCCATTTATATATCGGCTCATCATACAAGTATTTTCGTGGGTGGTACTGGATATGTGAAACAATATTCTCTGACTAAGCAAAAAATAAGAACAAAAAATAAATTAAATGTATAAGAAGGTAACCCCCCGGAAAGGAGGTGAAAAGACAAAAATGATTTTTATTCTTGTTGTGAACAAGTAGGCACAATGAAACTCTATAAGGAGCCAACCAAATATTATTGACAAAGAAAAAAATTATGCGAACTGAAGAAATACTTGAGAAAAACTGAGCCCAAAGTGAATCACCATTAAGGTATTAGTTAACATTCACGTTGATTCCTTTTTAGATTTTCTGTTTTCTTCATGCGACTACTCTAACGTTCTTTATTTAACTGCCATCAGATAAAAAACTTTCTATTTTTTCCTTATTTTGGTTCTTATTAAAATGATGGAAATGACGGTGAGTGTGTAGAGTAGAAGTAAAAAGGTGAACGATGATATACAGTAGAGTTCTCATTTTCCTAGTGGAAAAAGTAAGAATCATACATCATAAAGTGAATCAAATATGTGACGAAAGCTTTACCAGAGCCTACCCAAGTATAAGAGGATTTCGTAATATCATCGTTTGGTCCGGTTAAGGTAGAGAATTTCCTTATATACATTTTTTTCACATTCCATACACTATGGAAAGTTATCACTCCTTGAAATGTTTGCATACTCATCTCTCTTACTGAAAGTGTTCGTTTGTTATATGAAGAAAGGTATTTTCTACTTTTCTTTTTACTTTTTTTCCTCCTTGTTGTATCTTCACTCACCAGTTTTACTCTCAGAACTCAAGTGGTTTTGGGTCTTGTTGTTAAACAGAAAACACATCGTATCCCAACCAGCAATTCGGCTTTTATAAAGTAGCGGATATTCCATCGTTCAACTACTGCTGCTGGTTATGGGAAACCGTCTGATTATACTGGAATATAAATAAAAATAAAATAAAATAAAAGACAAGAGATTGTTGAAAGCATTCATGTAAAAGCACAAAATACCCGATTGGAAATTCGTCGCAGGGGTAACATAGGAAAAAACCCCAAATAAATAAGGAAAACAATGTATAACGAGAGCCGATTGCCAATTGTCATCCAGCATCCCCCTGTATAGTTTAACGTTGCGTACACTGTCGGTAAATCAGTTCAGTGGAAATTCTTGATCGGGTAACACGTTTAATTTGTGCTCATTCAATAAAAAGGAAAAGAAGAAAATTTTCTATTCAGTAATTGAATAGGTTGATGTGAAATTTGTTGTTACTGTTTTCTAATTCTATTCAGAAGGTGTGTTTTGATTCCTTACTTGATTTCTTTACTCGTTTCTAATTTTTTTTTTATTCTCGTTGACTATAATTCGTCGTGTTAAATGGAAATGTTGTGATGGTTTTTCGTTACGCGTGTGTTTTCTATTAATGGGGAATAAAGACGATTATTCTTACCTGAGGGATTGAAACACGTTCGATTATCATTCATTCAATAATAAATCGAATTAAACAGTTTCACCTAAAAAATAAGTCACAGTTTGTCTTCATCAACACCATGAATTTGGATGGATTTCTTTATTTTTTTATTTTTCACTTAATTTTCATCAAGGGAAAATGATAAAAAAATCTCATTCTTATCATCTTATGTGCCTAAATGAATACGAAATCTAAGGAAGTGAAACACAGTTTGGATTTAACGGGAAAAAAATAATACGCGAAAAGAATTGAAATACATAAATTCAGGATTTCTTTTTCGTTTTTCTTTTTGTGTGTTTTTATGTTTTTTAAGTTTGTTATTGCTTCCTTATATCAACCAAATTGACGAGTTGAAATCCGTAAAATAAATAAGACGTAATCGAATTTTCCATTTTCATTTTTTATTTTTTTTTTTGGTTACTTGTTCTTTCTTTATTTAGTACGTTGATGAAATTGTAACTGACTTGTGAAACTGTAAGATTTTCGATGGATTTTGGTTTGGTATATAAATTGGCCATGTCATTGGTCTGAGCCCAGTTAGCTGATAATTTAAGTTGATCAAGCAAAGTAAATTGGATGGACATTGAAACGGTCACAATTCGTTTTTTGTTGGCAACAGTGTTATAATGTAACGGTTCGCCCATAATCACCCATAAATCGTTTTTTATTCATTATTTTTATTATGATTTCTTCTTTAATGTTTTGATTCGCATCAGTTTTGTATTTTTTTTGTCGTGTTTTCCGTTAGGCCTTCGTCCTCGTATAACCAGTGGGTACATTTGAATGAAGGAAGAGATATTTTTAATGTTTGTTACTTTAATAGGATGATGTTTCATATTATTGGCTATTTTCGGTGAAGAGTCATTGATAAAGAACCCAAAAAATATTTGTCAAATAGCTCACAAGTGCCCCCCTTATTGAAATGATTGTATTGAATTGTGGAATATACAAAAGGTTGTCGGCACATTGACGATGCCTACACCATTACACGCTTTATGACATTTTAATTTATTATGCTGTTAGACGGTGTATTTATGGTTTGTATTCTTCCATCATTTGATTACGTATTTGGTTCTAAGAATTTTATGGGAATGGGCACAAATGGTATTCCATATATTTTAATTCAATGTGACAACAGGATAACGAAGAGTGAATAGAATGTACAAGTACTTATTGTACTTGAATTATACGTTCGTTACTTACCGATTGAAATTTAAATACAGAAAAATGGGAAGAAAATAAACGGAATTCCTAACAGTTAGAGAGATCAAATAAAACCAGTCACTTGACCAGTCAGTGACAAATCATAAATAGCTAAAACTTATTGGTATCAAATGGACGATAGCACAAGAACAAAGTGTACATGAAGTGTATTTGAAGGTTCATAAATCACGCGCACTTATTTAGAAGTCATTCTACTGAATTATAGAGCCACCCAAGAGGAAAGAGATGTACAATTTATAAAATGAAATATACGCATTTTCGGATGACATATCGAGTCTAAACTACTACTGTTTGGTATAAATGGACTAAAAGAGTGAGAGTCAGAGGGAACAACCGACATATTTCTATGTGAATGAACCGTAAAAATACAATATTTGATATGGCAACCGAACAGAGTGAAGATATCTCCCTGAACAGCAGCTTAAAAAAATTTAGAGAAGTGGAAAGCTTTTTCAAGTTTACCCACAAGAGAGATAACTGAAATGAAAACTGTTTAGTTATTTCATATTTATTCCTTTGTTATTTTGTCTGTTAACGGGAAGCTTTAGTTGATTCGGGCCAATTTTGTTGGCCATAGTGCGGTAAATGTGTAGAATCTTGCCTTCTGGGCATTCATTTCATTCACATTAATATTTTTCCATAAAATAATACTTTATTGTTTTCTTTTGTCCATAATCTATGAAAATGTGTAACGGTGAGCATCTAAAAAGTAGCAAAACCGTCACCCTCTTCATCAAGTGAGCCTACCAACTTGGTATTACATACGACATGGATAAATTATACTATGAATTACATGCGAAACGATTTCTATACAAACGTTTAACAACCATAAATTACTGATTAATATCTTCCCTTCTTGGTGTATGTATATCCATGTTATATAATATTCAAGTTGATATTACTTCTTTTTTATTATTTCAATTGCTTCTTTCACTCTCACTCTATTACTTGATGTACATCGTTGTCGTCGTCAACATCAAATGAGTGTAGATGGTTGGAAAATTTTCACAGTTTATGCTGTCAAGAGGAAATAATTTATTTTAAATGGTTTGTGTGATTGGCAGCATTCAATCATAACTCATACAAGTACGGGATAAAGAACAAAGTAGGACTGGGGGAGGTTAGGGACAAATAAAGAGGAAACAAAGTTCACAAAACCAATGAGAATTTATTTTTTGTATTGTGCTTTCTTCTTTTTTATTTAAGTATTGCGATGATGATCGTTTCGTGTCAAAGGTATACTAAAGTTTGTTATTGGACTGTATTAAAACAAGATTTTCAAGTGTTTCTGTTGTGCTTCGTTTGTTACAGAGTGTGGAAAATATAGGAAAAAAAAAAGCGAAAGAAACTGCTGGTTGGGAAAATATTAAAACGTATAAAGTGATAAAGTTTATATAAACAAAGGGTTCACCACAGAAACGGATTAACCGAAAAAGTTTCATTTCATTTTTATTTTTTTATTCATTTCTCATTTCTATCTCACAGTTTTCTACGACAGTTAAACAGATTTTCACGAGTAATAATTGAAGGAAAAACATAAATAATTTAAATTAATATTTCATAAAAACCTGTCCTCTGTGTGTATGTCTACCTTTTAATGGTACAATGTATATTTAGTTGGATTCAGTGATGAATATAAAGTGATAAATAATAACGAATGAAAAGTGTATACATGTGTATATTTACTTTGACAAAATACTCGGGATTTGTTGAGTTTAAAGTTTTTATTTTGTTGAATTTCGTTAACTCTGAGAAATTCTGAGGAAACATAAGAAAAGTACAGTGAACTATTAATTATAAATGTGTTTGAAAAGTGGTGGGATTGAATGAAAACATTAATATGTTTTCTTAAATTAACGGTTTGGATTTTATAACAATTTGATTGTGGATTTCATATTTCAATTGGGAAAGGACTTACAAGGATTATACGGTAAGTTTGGTAATTTTTAAATAAAAATGAGGAATTTTTTTTTAATTTTTGTACCTTTTGAATAAAATAATTTGTATATTGTTGAATCCGTTTTCTATTTCGTGACAAATTGAACGAATTTAATAATGAAAAAGTTATTTTCAATGGAGCAATTAAATCTCAGGATAACTCTTTACCATGTCGGATGTCGTATAAAGATGGTTGCTTTTTTCATTCGTTTATAGAGTGAAGAGACAAAATTTTTAATTTAAAATCTGTGTAACTGTTGTAGAATGAAATCTGAATTTGCAAATGATCTTAACAATATGGTATCCATTTAGAGACCATTGAATTTTACATGAGAAACTTGGTCCGTATGCTCAGTAACATACTAATGGTAACTACATTAAATTGTAGTTCTTTTCTGTAGCTGCTTCAATTAGTTTAGTAGATTTTTTGTTATTATGATATCCGAGTTATGCAACACAATTGAAAGAATTGTTAAACAATAAGAGTGAATTCAGGTGATTTAATTAATTAAAAATGAACAGAGTTTTTGGAACACGAATTGTTCATACATATGTATTTGCAGTAGTGAAAAGAGAGAGAACTTCATTAAATTTTATAATTATTAAATAATGCACCTTTCGAATATGGAATTTAATGAGAAATGTCTTTAATTGAACTGAGTTTGAAATTCGTATGCCAGTTGCATTCAGCTATGATGATGATGTGCATTTTTTATTTGAAATGCATTAACTAAAACATTTTCATTTGCCATTCGGGATCAATTGCAGCATATTTAAGTTCAACAGAATTCTCTCATTATTGTTTTTATTCGATTTTTTTTTAGTCAATTTTCAATTTATATTCGGAATAAAATGTCTATCAGATGGTAGATGGGGTCGGTAAGAGTAAGAAAAATTGCAAACGCAATCAAATTTCTTGAGTTGAGAAAAATTCAATTGGGAAACTCAAACAAACGAGATGAAACAAAAAACACATAAAATTATTATGGAAAATGGTGCTCAAGTCATTGTTGATTTTTCCGTTAGTTAAGCTGGCACAAGTTAAAGCCACATTCACATTTCTTATGGGTAACGTTATCCATTCCCATACACATTGATCGTAATGTTATGCGTCTAATGAAAAGCTACACAATAGACGCGGTAGAATAATAAAATTCATATGTGCAGCTTTTATATCCCAGATATGAAATAATATTCTCATCATATGCTATGACTGGCAATTTTTTTTCTTACCAGTTTTCATATTCAATAAAACCCCACAGGAATTGCATTTCTTAGGCCAATCGTTCAAATTCAGAAACACTGGAAAAAAATATAGGAAATAGAGGGCAACCAAATAGAAATTATGCGAATGTATAAGAGAGATCCTTCTCTTCTGTTTGTTTTTATTACGTCACAGTTTTTCGATTTAGAAATAATCGGTCAAATTGGAACAAAGGATGTATGGTTGGATAAGATGATTTTGGGCCAAAATGAATAAATAGCACGAGGAGAAAGACACATGAAAAAAGAAAAGTAATAATACTTCATATCACCATTGTCATTATATGAATAGTTATATCGTATATAACACATTTCATCGCATATATCATTTCGTTTTTTGTAGTTGTTGTTATGATGTGGTGCCTTGAAGATGTGTGATGGGGTGGCTGGGGGGTAATATTTTGTGTTATGTTTTCTTTGAACATAATAATTTATATGACCATCGTATGTTGGTTATGATATCAACGGTAAACCTATAAATGCTTATCGTGTCGATTAGAGTACTCTAATACTGTTTCCTGGACACAAATCCATTCAACATTCAGTTACTGTTTGTTGGAGGTTTTTCGGCTATAGTTTTTATATATTTTTTTCGGTAATAGAGCACCTCTGTTGTGTATGGAATTGTGTTTTAGAACTTAGAATGAGATGAAGGGGGGTACATTTGGTAATTCATCACATGCACATTTAACGAGTCAAGCTCTACAATTTATTCTATATAGTTGTTGTATAACAACTAGCGCAGATTCAATGTATATTTGTGTTATTTATTTGCTGGTCAAACGGTCACTAGAGATATGGTAGTTAGGACACAATGGGTGATCTGCTATGCTGTATTTTGATTCAAAATGTGTATGAAAAAGAATACGTGAAATATGAAATAAAATAGAAGAAACTTTGTTATGCGGTACCACTTCAACATATTTCGCATATCTATTTATGCCAGATAATATTTAACGGTATAACATTCTCATAGTTTCAACATTTTATGCACACAAGGGCCAATACACATGTCATAGTAGAAAAAAGAATACCAAATTTTTAGATTGTCCATATACCGAAAAGGTCTATTTGGTCATTGTTGGATTAGAATGTCCAATGCTGTTATTAGAATCTTTTTGTATATCAGATGAACGAATAAACTTGGCAAAATTCTGGGGAAAAATGAAATTAGAAAACGAAAAATATAGAAATTTTCACCATTCGGAAAATGTCATTGGAAGACTTTTATTGGTTGTGCATGTAATGAGATTGAATTACTCTGAAACGGATTATATTCGGATGTCACATGTACCCAACGGTGATGATGATCTGATCATTTGTACGTTAAATAATTGGATGCTGGATATTATGGATTTTCAATGCACAGAAAATATAATTTTGAACTAAAGAATCGTTCATTACAACACCAAAACTAATCATTTTGGTTTATCATCAACACATTCAACTAGAAAACAATAATATTCGCTTATGATTCACTTTATGCAGTTTATGATGACTTACAATAAAAATTCCATTTAATTCGATTTGTTCTTTGTCCACTTATTGGACTTTATATGATTCTGAATTTAATCTTTTGATTGAATTCATAACCAATTGTTATTGAATGTATAGATGACAGTATTAAACAGAATATTAAATTCATTGGTATCATAAAATAGACCAGCACAATTGCAGTGAATTCGAGAAAAGTTGATTAATTCAAAGGAGTGTATGATTGTACATTCGAATAAGTAATAGTGATCAATTCAATAGGTGTCTTTGAGGTAACATAACAATTTGAAATAAATATTTTATAGTGTATATCACCATTATTTATTAAAATAGACTGGAAAATCAATTGCAAATTGTTCTGTTAATAACGAATTGGGGTAACTAGAGACCCGTTGTATCACACAAATATTTATTAATCAATTTTTTTAAATGAAAATTGAAAGAACTACCCCAGCAATAATGAAAGAATATACAAGTTTTCATTAACTTTCAATTTAATTTTCATTTCATTTTTTAATCCATAAGTTTGGTTCAATGGAAATTCAATTTTCCAAAAATTAATACTTTTAATTTGGTCTCAACTCGTGTGTATGTCTGGCCAGAAGGTATTTAATGAAAAACCACAAAACATAATCATCGGATAAATAACAAAAACCATCATTGTTTGATACTCTTAAAAATTCTCCTAAAATATGATTCATTATGTGCCATAATAAATGTATTTCAATTTATATGTTACGTATCGTGAGTATTAACAAACAACAAAAATTAACCACAACAGAGGCCAGACACTTAAAGCTATAGATTCATTTTAAGCTTAAAACAGAGTCCCTGAATGTGATGAGTCTGTTTCGTGGTTTATGGTTATACCGTTTCTTTTTTCTCTATGCCAATGCTCCTATGTTATGTCTGCCCATGTTAATTTGCTGAACAATCAGAGAGCAAATGTTATTGGTTAGTGCTTTTCCATCATAAACTTGGTTTGATGATATATCTCCCACGAATTGCCGCCTTTAACGAAAATATCAATTCATATCATGAACACCTTTTTTTTTTGATTCATTATTAATTAACCGTAATAATAATTCCCGTTGAGAAGATGTTGGTTATTGTGTTTTGTTTGGTTCGGTCGCCGTTCAATAATTAAGGGGAGTAATGGGAAGGATTGAATTCAATCTAAAACAGTTTCATTAACAAGTGTGTGCTTTCGAGTACACGCCAGCGATGCTTAATTAGCAGTTTACACATAAGCAGTTTTATGAGTTGTGTTGAAACGAATCAACAGAAAGAATAATACAATCATGAGTTTTTGGTGTGATGGGGAAAAGCTCATTCAGCATAATACATTATTTTCTGTATATGGACGAACAATAATTATGAAATGCTCTCTTTTATGGTTATGTTTCTCGTGTTTTTTTTTTCTTTTTGTTTCACCGTTTTTGCAATGTTTCTTTGCCTTTGGGGCGAAACAAAATTGTATATGTTAACACATTTTCAGTTTCTTTGCTTGTTTTTGACTCTGGATTCTTTTTTATTTTTTTGCATTCAAATATTCAATGTTTGTATCATTTGTATGGAGTTGTCGTGCTATATTCTGCTGTTATTATTATTTTTTTGTATTTTGAGAGGCTGAATTGAACGTGGTGCTGGTACCAAGCAGTAATAGAAAGTTAATTTGGTTAATTATAGGAAAATGCTAACGATAGAGAAACAAAATAAAAAAGAAATGTGAGCTCCATCAGTTCAGTGAAATGGATAAAACAAATATAAGAGTTTTCATCAGTTGAGCAATAATCGGTTAGCCGTTGTATATAATAATTTACCTTTTCAAATAAAATTTTATTGAGAAAACAAAGAAAGTAAAGTTTTTCAACTTAATAAAATTCAAGAGTTGAATTTCATTGGGTTTCCATTCAATCATATTTTGTTCTTTCGGGCGGGTTTTGCAAAGAAACTGGTTTGAAGTGGTCGCGTGTATATATCCCATCCTTTTAAGTTTGACCAATACTACAAGATTTTATCAAACAACAAGATGATTTTGAATGACCTTTAACTGTTGGCTTCTCTTAGTTATACAAAAAAACCACACAAAATCCCATCCTCATTCATATCAATTGATCAAATCAACATGAAGTTATTCATGCGAATTTAAATGACTTTTCAATAATTCAAAAGTTACATTACACAATTTTCTTATTATGCGAAATCCTTGAGTGGTCTTCCTCAATAATTTGTTCTAGATGAATTGGACAATATCATAGTTGATCATCTGATGGAAAATTATAATGAAAATAGTTTTATTTATCCATGTTGGACCCTTTAGATTGATGGGGCAAATGATATTTTCACAACGGGTATCTTTCTTAGAATTAATTTGCGCTCATTTGAAAAACCCAAAAATTTTTTGGTAATTCATTGGGATGATGGTATAGAATAATAAATAATGGTATCATGTCTTCATTAACGAACGTCAAAATGTTTAACATTTATTAGTAAACGAAAACGAGCAGTTTTTTATTCGACATTTTAATGGCATTTTCTTGTGTTACGTTGCACATTAGACAACAGCAATAATAAACAAAATTATATTTAATGTTTATTTTTAACCTAATTAGCTTCTTAATATTTAGCATTGTAACATGGTTACTGTAAAAACATAATCCGTGTAATCTGAATACCCCCGTTGAGTGAAAGCATACACGAATACTGGAAAAAACATAGTAAAAGGCATAAGATTACTCCCTAGTTTTTATTTTTTTGATTCCAAACGGGGGAGAAAGAGTATTTTAACTGGAAATTAGCAAAAGATTGAAAGCCACTCAAACTTGGTGGTACATACAATAACTTAAGTATAAGTCAAAGCCTCCAAAACACTCACACTTCTAGTTAAAGGAATTGAAAAGAACAAAAATACATAATTGAGGAGAGAGAGAGAAAGAGAAAAAAATTAATTTCAACGTCCTCAAACATATTGTTTTATGTTCATTGAATGAAAATGTTTGAAATAGCATGATGAAAATTAGGGAAGCATAAAAGGCTCATTGTACTATGAGACAAAGTGGAACGACTGAACGGTATCCAGTTGAATGTTTAACATAATGAATATAAATTCTAGTTGATATAAAATGAACAGAGAAAGAAAATTAGCTGGTTACATTTAATTGCTTTTTGTGTGAATTAAAACTAAAATATTTAGTATGGTACATTATGTGACTATGTAGACGTGGATAACTTTAATCATTGTGTAATTCAATGGTAAAATGGATCGTAGTTAGTTGTGTCTTATCATCTATAACAACCAATTCATAAAATCACCTTTGGACAGGAATTATTCCCTCCCAGAATTTACTAGATTTTTCTAAAGAATTGGTAACTTCTTTGTAAGGTAGCAATTTGTTTGACCATTCAAAATATTTCTGACCAAAATTTGGAGAAAACTTTCAATCCCTCTTACTTGTTTGGATACGTATTTTCTCTATTTATTCTTCATTTAGAGGGTTTTTTTTTATGAAATTCGAAAGTTGCGTTGATCTTAACAAATGAAAAGTTTTTTTCTTGTTGCTGTTGTGAAACCCTAACCTCAATATTTCAATTAAGTGCTATCAAACTTGAATGGTTTTTAGTTATAGAGAATTAAATTGAATGAAACAAACAAAAAATTGGGGTGGGCAAATTCGTATAGTTTTAGTTCATTCATTTGTTAGTTTGAGTGCCATGGAAATCTTTTCAATTTTACTTCCCTGAGCGGTTTTTTTTTTGTTTTGTGTGTATCAAATCTTTCTAATATTCTTATAGAGTTGTATGTTCGATGGAATGATAACAAGAAGTTATTGGTGTTACAATAAAGTTTGTAATGGAACGTTTGAACATGATGATGAATTGAAAAGGAAACATTATCTCATGTTCACTTTACGCGTTTTTCCTCCAACCGAATAGCCATGGAGGCTTTACGTAGGCCTACAAGAAGAAGAAAACCGACGAAAAAAAACCTTTTATATCATAATCATTTCTCATTTGATTTCCTGTGTGCTAGAGCTTATAATTTACCATCCATCTTCTTACCTCTTATGTATCGGATACATAACCAATGGGATATGATTGTGACACAAGTAGCTGATGTAATTTGTTATGAAATGAAAAGAAAAAGCGGTGGATAAGTTTGTTTTTTTTTTCCTCATCGTTTGTATTTCGGTGTTTTCAATGGCTGATGCCTCTTGAATTTAATCATAATAGGGTATTCTTTTGCTTTGAGATTTAATAAAATACAACCGAATGAAGAGAACGGTTTTATTTATATGAGTTCATCGGGTTAGAAATTCAATCTTTGAATATGATAAAATCTTATGATGTTGAGACAATAGAATTTTTGAATAGCAGATGAATATTAGGCGTTATATAAAAATTCTCAAACCAAAATTAATTCTGAGAAGAATATTTGGTTGTTAGTTCTTATTGGCATCGTGTAGCCATGTGTACACACAACAGGCGATGGGGTATATTTGTCATGGAAGCGTACTAGAGAATGAGAAAAATAACATTGACGGTTGAAAAACTCTCATTAATTTATAATATAATCTTTTGTTAGAAAGACAAATCCACTAATCTCGTCGCGAAATTTCATAGTAAAAATATTTTTCTTGCATTGTTATTCCCTGGGAGTTAAGGAAAAGCAAATTTTCTTTCTTATTTTTTTATGATTCCAAATGAAAAAGCTGAAAAGTTTATTTTTTCAATTTTTCTCATACTATTGGTGAAGAATGTTGCTTAGAAAATTATATTTCCATTCTTTTAATATTATTTCATCTATTGTTTTATGTCATCACTTGAATTTTACCATTCATTTTAATTTTGTTTAGATTTATCCATGGTAATAGAATGTCAATGTTTTCAATAACACACCATATACATAGAAAATCAACATAACAGTTGGTAGATCAACATCTAACTGGCTGAGAGATTCAACGATGGGAGGACAAAAGATTTTGTCAATTTTTCCTTTATCGTTTGTTTTTCCTATATATATTCATTCACGGTATTTTTTATGGTTATGGTTTGGCAACGAAAATTTATATGTTTGATTTTGGTGTATGTATATTTGATAAAAACCAAGAAAAGCATCGAAAGAAAGAAAATAAATTTATCATTTGAACGGTTGAATTTAATGGTTTTCACACCACACAACATAGTTAAACATTTGAGTATATTGTTTGGTTTTTTTGCGAGTGATTTCATCCATACCAATTGATACAAATACGTCATTGAAGATGTGAATTTTTGTTCGATTTGTCTCGGTTACATTCAGAGGCTGTATAAAAAATCAATTTATTCGTTTCTTATATTTTTTTGCATTTTGAGTGATCATTTCCCTTTTATGCTCGTCAACTCTATTTTGGGGAAGTATTTTTTTGAAGGGGTTGCTGTATTTATTGTCTCGTCGTTTTGTTTCAAAAAGGAATAACAAAAAATAGAATGAACTTTAAATATAATACAATAGATACGTTGCATTCCGACTAACAAACCAGAAACAAGAAAATAAAGGAGATGATTTCAAATGGTCTATTTGCATATAAAAAAGAATAAAAATTATTCAAACCATTCAATATAGGGGATGGTAAAAAGCATAAAAACTTCATATGTAAATACATAAAATCCATCCAAATGGATAAAACTAAAGTAAATATTTTTTTCAATTTGAAATTTTATTTTATTTTCTTTTTTTCTTTTTTTGTTATGCGAATGTTTTGTGCATTCATAGAAATGGTGTATTGGATTGAGTTCACTGTTGGCTGTGTAAGTCTATGCCAAGGGAGGAAAGAGTTAAGTGTTACATAGTAAAGTGGTTATTTGAAGAGAGTTTTTCCAGTGAAGTACAGACATTTTTATTCGTATTTTCTAACCATTTATAATGGATACAGAACGTATTTAGCGGTTTTTTTGAAAAAACAGAATTTTATAAAATAATTTCTTTGGATAAATCATGTGTAGGTGGTTTGGATTATGGCGGTATAATACACATATGAAACGTACTATCATCCGTTGAATGGGCCAATTGGAATAATAAATAGATTTTTAAATTGTTTTCCATTATTCCTTCTGGTTCATTGGAATAGAAAGTTGGTAAACTTTATATTATGGCGTTTTTGGTACTTTATGGTTAAGTACATGATGGCTGTTGTCATTGTATTCTTTTTGTATATCGGTATTAAAAGCGCAAAGATGCTACCGCTTGGTGAACTATTTAACTGGTAAATCGTATCAGATGGAATTCAAAAGGAAAATCGGTTTTAATTCATTTCCGTAGTGTGTGCATGGAATTTCCTAGTTACTTAGTGGTTTTAGAATATTTAGTTTATTAAACGATGTGCATTAAGGGCTTAACATTGAGTGATATTTATCATTTGGGGGGGTTTCATAGTAATGCAGTTCATAGATAAGAGAGCATCATTCTTTATCATTGTTATGGAACAATATATTATATGCATAACATTTATAGTACAATTGTGGCTTTAACATTCGTATTTACTTCATCTAATCACTTATCTTGAGTTGTACAATAGTGTCTTTCACGTTGAATCATTTAATCTCTGATCCTTTGAAATGAGATATTTGATTTCAAACTTCTGGAAATGTTATGGTTTGGCTTTTAACATAAATTATTTCCATTTTGGATTTTTGTTAAACAAATTAATTTCTATTGAATTTAATAATTATTTTTGTTTTGTATTTCACCCATTGATTACTGTGAATTAATCGGAAAACTTTTTGATGAAAATAACAAACAGTTGCGAAAAATTTGGAATACTTTTATGTTTTCTTTACAATGAAAATTTAAAGAAATTCCATGATAATCTCATCGGATATAAAAGAAAATTCTTATTATGGTTAAAAGTTTTATTTGATATGTATAGTTTTATGGTAATCCCGTGTTACATTACACAAATGAGGAAAGAAATCAGCGTTATTTTAGCTGAATATTATGGTTTTCTATAAGATTTTAACTATGATTTTTTGAGGTCACAGCTCAATGTTTATTGTCAAGTTTGGCTTAATTTTAAACAATAGAAAATTCTTAACACTGTTCTTATAACAGTTAACCGGGTAAAAATATAAGTTAACTTTGCAACATCTTAATGCATTCAGAATATAAGTTTACTGTTTTCTTTTTGCTTATCATGTAACTAAAAAATAATGAAAACTGTTACAAAACACCCCCGAAAATCCTTCACTGAATAAAATGAAATAAGAAAAAATAAGGGAAAAACAACACTAAAGAAAATAGAATATTTCGTTAAAGATTTGCAAAACAGAGCTTAAACAGATGAAAATTCTGGGTAACAAAAATGTTTTCTCGTATATGTACGACCAATGTCTTGAAGCATAATCATGTTAAATTGTATGAGTTTGATGTGTAAATTTTTAGTTGCACCATAACGATAAATAAAAACAAGTGTATTGTATGCTCAAATTTCTGTAAATAGAACAGCATCTCGTTTCAATTTAATCTTTTTTTTTTGTTTCTTCCACTTATTTGGTTGAACTTTTAAGCAAAATTGTTGTTAGATGCATTTCGTATTTTACAAATGATAAAATGAACTTTTCATATACGAAATATTTCGTTCCGTTATTTTCATATGGTTTCTTCATTCAATCTCTTTTCGTTTTTGAAAATAAAATTGATTCTGCATCATTGAGGAAGAAGAGAGAGAGTTAAGTGTACCACTACTACTTGCGGTGATTGCAGTATCTAATAAGCAAATTGAATATGTTCACAAAGTGAAGCACATAATATTGTGGGTACTATGCATATGGACGTTGAAAATGAGAAAAGTTTTTATTTTGAATTCATGTCCATTATGTTTAGCACCTAAACATAATAATGTATTTGACTTAAGAAATTTTCAACCATTCATGTTTCTCAGTTGCCACCCTCAAGTGTATTGAAGTCTATTTAAGAAGACTAAAAACGAAAAATAAATTTTATATTTACGTGATGAGTAACCCCATCGCGCACCACCACCATTGTATTGTATTTCATGATTTTGTTATTTTTTTTTTGTTTGTTTGGTAGAACGGCGAAGTTGATGATCATCATTGGTAAACATACCAAAACACTTATGAACACAAGATGCTTAGTTTAGTTGATGAGAGTGAACTAACAAACCGTTCTCCCTTGGGGGTAAAACTCCAGTTGAATCAATTGTAGTGTATGTGTGTGTATGTACGAAATGCAAAATCCTAGGCCACTTAGAAAATGATTGGATAAATGAAGAGTGGTGCTCTGTTATTTGGTTTGGCAACTCCATGTTATATATTTTTGGTTTATATTAAAACGGATGTTCAATTTAACATTTGCAGAAACGTTAACCATCAAATCCGTTTAATTGAATACGGTTTATTTATGGTTTCATGTACAATTCGTAAACATTTTCAAGTCGATTTTGTTTTTTAGTACAAAATGAATGGGTACATTTAGACCGGAGCCGAGAAAAAGGTCTTAAAGAAATTCACAGCAAAGTCAAACAAAAAATTGAAGAGTTTGATTTAATGTTGATAATGATAATAATAACAAGAAAGAAGAGCAGATACTTAAGAATGATTTTCATTTAGTTTTATACATGAAAAGGTTGAATATTCATTTAGTATCTTGTTTCTATGCAATAACAATGAACTTCAATAACTGTTATTTATGATTATGATTCATATCATTGAATTGCTTACGTATTTCTTTCATTTCAATTATTTATATAAATTTCATTGCTTTTCCAAATGAACAATGAACGGCAACTACCTTAAATGAAGAGTATCAAGTTTATTATTTTCATTTTTTTCGTATGACTTTGTTGGTAATCATCCACATACACAGACACTTTATTATTACGATTCGATTTTGAGTTGACGTCAATTTTTCCAATAGCCGCTGCTCAAGTATTACCGACATACTTCTATATTCATAAAGCATAGGTAGGTGAATATAAGAGTGAAATCAAGGTATGAAAAAGAAAAGAGAAAAAAGTGCTTTTAATGATTTTATGCTTCCATACCTTTTAGTCCATGAATTCATTTTTTATGATTTTCACTTTTTTGTTGCTAGCGTTGGTTTCATTTTATTTCTGCTGGCTTTTGTTTTCCCCGAGCAAGAAAAAAAGGTATAAAAACATATAAGGCTGTTTTCATTTGGTATAAGCAAACATTGGAACCGTATTACTAAGCCAGAATTAAGAATTTCTTTTTTATTCCTTTGACTTTCTTATACACTCACCTTTTATTTTGGTTGCTTCGTTTCTACCCGTACTTAATTTGGTAACGAAACGAAAATCAAAAGAATAAAAAAGCATGAGGAAAGTAATAATAAAGAAAATATTTTCACCGCCATTTATTATGGTGGATGATGGTTTATGTTGGAAAATTGATTTCATGCGTTTCATTCTTCACGTACTTTATTTTTTTGAATTTTCTTTTACGATTCGTAAGGGAAATAAAAATCGAAATGAAAGCTTTTAAATTTCACTTCAATTTGCTATTTTATTGACTTGTGATATACATTCAGTTGACTGTTACACATTTATCGATATTGATATGCTTTCTAATTTACTAACGTTCAATATTCATATTGCATTTACTTTCATTTTGGTCTCTATGGTAAATGGATGAAATGTCACAAGTCATAATGCTATTTAATATATGCTTAACATAAGGTAATTCATTTTACACCAAATAATATTCAAAGGAAATTTTGTTTTTTATTTTCCTCCAATAAATAAAAAGAATAATTTGATGAAAGTAAACCACAACAGAATGGAATCTAACGTTCAATATTGTAGTTGATTTTACATATAAAAGGTATAAAGAGCTCAGCATTTTCTTTTCGTTGTTTTCAATTCCGTATACTCATTCTTATTGGATATGTTTTTAAATTTCATTTTTATTATGGAAAATATGCAGAGAAAAGTAATGCGAAGAAAACAAAAGAAATGATTTTCAATTTTCCACAATTTTTTTTTCATTTGAATGAATAACAAAAATTCCAATGGTAGAATTTTGTCTTTTTATTTATGAGCATTGAATTGTACCATTTTAAATGGCAATTGATCAAGTGCTTATTGTGATTTTATTACGTTTTTACAATAAAGTAAAAGAAGAATCAATGGTTGGTTTCACATCTTATGAAAATTTTTCTATAAATAATCAAATGAAAATTCATAAAATTAAATGTACTGAATAAATGAAATTCAATATACGAAATTTCTATCTGAATGAGATCATTTTGATGGTATAACAGGTGGAAATTCTTCTGTTTCAATTCAATTTTCATTATGTTACTTGTATTATGGTGCCTGTATCTATATGTTGTGTTGCGAATTGTCATCTGGTAAATGAGGTAAAAATTTACATTGATGAAATACATTCATTGTGACAAAAGAATCAACTTGGTTAACTATATCGAAGTGGTTCATATTTACAAGTACAACAATTTTGTATTACAAAAACGAAAATAAAGTTTAATTATAAGTAACCACTTGTGCTAGTAAACGTTACACGAAACCATTGTGTCACAAATGATATTTTGGTACCATACTACTTTAGTCACGAAATTTTTCATTGAATTTTTCTTCCCTACTGTTTCATA
Organism: Coboldia fuscipes; assembly: GCA_001014335.1. Lineage (NCBI taxonomy): Eukaryota > Metazoa > Arthropoda > Insecta > Diptera > Scatopsidae > Coboldia > Coboldia fuscipes. Next base: position 58,226 of record JXOR01000744.1, on the reverse strand, counting down.
TTACCTGTAAATGAGTGATGAAATAACACAATGACAAATAAAAAAAGGAAACACCTTAAAACTCTCTTAGAAAATATTTTAATATTAAAATGAATATTCCTGTTGCCACAGCTTCACTATCAATATAATAAAGTGTTCATGAAAATTAAAATATTTTGATTACATAGAGACAACTCTGCTCTATTTAGACATCCCTTTCTACACAATATTCTATTTACAATCGTTAAAAAATTAACCAAATGATAGAGATTTTTGAAACATTGACAAACATCACCGCAACATTTACGCTTCTATGAACTTTCCGGTGACATAGAATAGAAAATAGTTTATAATTGAACATACCTCGTGTATGAGTATAAAAAGTTTAAAAATTATTACAAACATTACACCATTGAGATATGCCAGGGATAAAAGTATCTAAACGAGAGGAACATATGGGATAATAAATGTTTTATGAAATAACATTTTCTATTTAAATTAAAATTACATATTAAACAGTCTACCACAGAAAAAAAAAAGAAATAAATTTATTTTTCTCTATTCTGTTAATACACGTTTTTTTATACCTGATGGATGTGAAACACCTTGAATCGGATACACGTTGTTGTTAGATGGAAAAATAAAATGAGAGAAATGAAATAACGAGTAGATCGTTACTATTTGCATGGTTTTACCATAAAAATGATGTGAATTATATCTCAACCATATTTGGCATGTGGAACATTTAATTTTATATTTACATTACATTGATATAATGTGAATACATTTTTCACTAGAATTTAGTTTGGAATATTATTCTCTAAAGGTTGACTTTATTAACCGGCAACAAATAAAAGAGAATATGAAATTAGGTCTTGACTCTATTGCAGTGAATCCATCGACTGAGTTAATGTTCACAAAAAAGTTTATTTTTAGCTGAGATTAATGAAATTCATGGATGTAGTATTTCGCTTCTTTTTTGTTTCTATTTGTCACTAAATACAATCTGTCACGTGTTACCATCATGTGTAATATTTAACTGGCACCTGTTATTCAAAATGATATTTTATTAATAAGCTGATTTCATATAAGTAAATGTTTAATTTGATTCAAATTGTACTTCATTTAAGTTTTATTTTATTCTCTCAGTAGCCGAGAGAGAGAGAGAGAGAGAGAGTAATAATGACAAAGTAAAATTAATTAATCTAATGAATTATTTTCTTTCTCTTTTCATGTCGTATCTACAATCAACTTGTGACTATGGGACATATTACCTACTGTGGGGAATTGGTATGGAAACTTAATCAAATATACAACTGAATTTAACACTCTGGATTATATGTGGAATATTCATTCAACCTTATTATTCTTCGGGAATTTAATATTTTTCTTTGTGGGGTTGTGGAATAATGCAAACAAAACCGTTTCCATTGTCTATATTTAATGGTGGATAAAAAAAAAAACTAAATGAAACTTTGGAATTTAACTTCCGTTATTCATCTTTAAAATGATATGATTTTCCTTGTTGGAAAATATATTGTCGCCTGTGGATAAACCAACAATGAATCAAATGGTATTTTATTCAACACGTTTCATTGCACTTCAACAACTGCTTNGGATAAAAAAAAAAAACTAAATGAAACTTTGAATTTAACTTCCGTTATTCATCTTTAAAATGATATGATTTTCCTTGTTGGAAAATATATTGTCGCCTGTGGATAAACCAACAATGAATCAAATGGTATTTTATTCAACACGTTTCATTGCACTTCAACAACTGCTTTTACCTTAATGGTTTGTCTCTGAACGCACTATATCGTTGGGGAATATCAACGAAATAAAAAATTGAAAAATACAAAAAAAAAATCAACAAAAACTCAACATATTCACCTTAACAATGATGATAAAATCGGAACGGATGTTGTGCCATTGCTGATTCACTTCATAAATGTACCTTCACTGTGTATGCAATCTGTCTTTTCTGTTCATCTTCATTTTGTATAATTTTCATTCTTTTTTACGTGTCGTTGTACCGTTTTTCCTAACCACGGGGGGATTTGATGATGTCGCTTGATTTTTCCACCTGCATTTCATACTAATTGAATGACTCTATGACGTTCATGGAATTTGTTGCGGGCATATTATAATGAACGGAACAATATAATACAACGTGGAATATCATTCTTGTTTTTTATTTTTTTTTTTATGTTTTGGTTTGCATTAAACGCAACTTTTCTAACAACGTTGAATACAAAAAAAAATACAAAACAAACATTGTTTTATGTTCATCATAAATAGATATTTTATGGAACGCAATGTGCATGCAACAATGAAGAAATTACTCCTAGTTGTCATTATATTTAATGGTAAGTGGTCTTATTAAATTCTATATTGTACTGTCATGTAAATAATCATATTACTTAGCGATACAAAATTAGATTCCATTTTATACTATTTCGTTTGGGGGTAAGGTAATTACCCCGTCATATAGAATAAAAAAAAGAGACAAACTAAAAGAGAAATACCGTATGCCCCGTATGCATCCTGTGGCGTAACATAAATTTTATCTAACTTTAACTTATTTAATGGTACTGCATGGTTTTATAATTTTTTTCTCCTTGTTATTGCTGTTAGTGTCAAGCTCTTCTATTTAGTAAATGTTGGGAAAGAACGAAGAATAACAGCACACCGTGTGCGTTCAGTATTGTTGTCTTTTACTTTTGAAATTTCCGTCACTTTATACCATACGTCACTTAAGGAAAGGTTCCCGAGAAAATAAAGAATAAGAATATAATTTAATATAATTATGTGAAACGTGAAAAATGAATACCTTTCTGTATATTACTTAAAAAATTATGTAGATAAATAGGAAATGAGTTTCCTGGTATTCATTTTTATCTTCCGTTATGGTGGTATACTAAGGCAATTTACCGTCAAATGTTTACCAAAACAATTTTCTTACTTAAAAAAAGAATTGAATTCTTAAAACAAGCGAATTTAAGTGGTGAAATAACGTGGAAGAAGAATGTTTTGGTAAAATTTAGTCTATTGACTTGTAGCTTTTAAATGAACCGAAAAATTCAAACGATAGAAAATTGACAAGACAAACGATTTTCTCTATGTAAATCAGAATAGAGAAAAGCAGAGCGCATAAAAAAGAAAAAATTAAGAAGAAAATCATATTTTCCATAATATGAAAAACCATAATTTAACCACAAATCGTGTGTCAGTGTACCATGTTGGTTGGCTCTCATAATTTTCTTTCATTACATAATATTCCGTGTATGTGTGTGTGTGGTTGGTCTGTGCTGAAGGAAGAAAAATTCTCGTGTGCAAGAAGTAATGGCATACACCGAATGTCGACAAAATAAGGATCGTTGATGACAAAAGCTTTATCCATATTTCATATTAATTTTTATTCTATTCTACAATATATTATTATCATATTACATAATATTATGATTGTTATATGAATGTGTGTCTCTGTTACCATAATATTTCTTATGATATCATGTATGATTTCTTCCCTGTTTTTAATATAATATCTTGTCGCCAACTTAAATAAATGATATGGTGGGTACGAAACACTTAAATATCTATAGAGAAATATCATAACTGATTTTATTTTGATTATAATGAAATTCTGACTGAACAATGTGCCTAGTCGTCTTATATTTTGATTCTACTAAATAATAATGTAGTCTAATAAGTTTTAAAAGGGGAATCATTGATTATGTTATGCCTCATATATAATCATTGCATGAATTATATTCTGTTGCGTTTATTATGTCGTTTTATGTTGTATAAGAAAATGAAAATAAATGACTGAGTAGCAATTTAATAAGATGGGAGAAAGTCATGAAGTAACGTTGAATTTGTCTTATTCTTTACGTTTGGGAGGTGGATGGGGGGAGTTGATGAGAGTGAATTCAGGGAAAATCACTTAACAATTGCGGTGTATGTGTGCTTGTTGTTCTACAAAACCGTTTTTCGCCTATTTGAATTGTTGTACCGTTTAAATAGAACACATCGTTTTGGTGGAGAAAGTTATTTTATTTTCTTCTTGTTGTTATTCGAGACATCACAAATAGATTTTAACATTGGATAAAGTGAAATGAACGTATAAATTGAAATATTATTATTATAAAAGGAAAAAGAAAATTATGTTTGATGGCCCATAACATTGGAGTCATTTGAATATTAAAAAAAAGAAATGAATGAAATAAGAATGGTAAATGAAAAATTTTGTCCTCAAAGAAAATGATGGAAAATTGATATGAACAACAAGAATAGCACAAGTGAATAATAAGAAAAAAAATCAAAACAGCAGAGGTTATGTGACAATAATTTTTCACTTGTTCGAGTTTTTATTGGCTCACATTCAAACGGTATTTTATAATCTAAAGAAGAATGGAATTTCGTTTTGTGGGATTTAAATGGAAAATTTGTCATTGTGTTCATTCACCATGAATTTTTCCAGTTATGTATTGGGCTTATTGTAATAATTCGTTTCGCGTATTCTAATTTTTTTCATTTATTCATTCCCCAATGGTTCATTTTTATAGTCAACATTGTCATCTAGTCAGTTTTGGTACAGTGATACAAGATGATAATGTGATAGTAAAAGAATGTTTTTGGTTTTTATTCATATCCAGATCAATAATACGATGAATATGGAACAGAAAAACAGTTCTGTTTTCGCTCTTCAACGAATTGAAATGAAAAATGTTTTAAATTTCGTGGTTTAGGGTGATACCTAATTTAAAATATAAATAAGATGAAACATATAAATTTTTCTGGCAACGGAAGAAACAAAACAAAAACTGAAAACATAACGAAAATGTGAACTGAATCAAGTTAAGGGAAATATGAAATTTAACTATGTCTTAAGGAAATGAAGAAGAACGACCGTATCACCATTCATTTTTATTCGTTTCTTTTGGCTTGTAAATGTAGAAAGAAAAATTTTGCTTCGTCCCGTTTATGTGCCATTTAAATGACTCTTACGGAGAGCATAAAAAACCGAATATCTATGGATCGTCTCTTATGATGGATCATGTAAGAGAATTTCTGATTTTTTGTTGTTGTTGATTTGGAATTTTTACTTTATTTTTGCGTTGAATCCAAGTGGAAATTCAAAATGGGGACTAACGTTGAAGATTCATTTTATTTTTGTGTTGTTACCCAAAAAAAGGATAGAATATTGTTAGGTGAAGAATGCTTCTGTGTTATTATTCGTTCATTTTGTTTTCTCTTTATCGAATTATTTTGTTGTGTTGAAATGATACATGGAGTTTAAGTTCAGGATATATCATTTGTCTAGCTTAAGTTCATCGTATTTTGTTAATATTGCCAGTTTTACTTGTGCGTAATATTTATGTCATGTAAATGGATACTTGAGTCCTATTCGCCTTTAGGTTTTATTCTTTTTTACATTTTACTTGCACATAATATACATAAGTAATCAATTCGTAGCACGCGTAAGAGTCTCAAATTATTCACCCTTGAGGGTGGCTATGTTGATTATTATTGATTTTTCTTTTTTGTGAATAGAGAAACGCAGCAACTGAATTCTCTGGTGAATGTTTATTTGTTGTATCAAGAAAAGAAATTGATGTTGTTACAAAATACAAAATATTCCATTTAAAATGGTATAATTTCATCAAAGGAAAGTTCTGTAAAACTAAGGATATTCAATATGTGGGTTATTGTCCCTTTTAGCATACCAAGAGTTGCTAAACTTCAGTAATTCATTTTGGTAATTCGAAACCAGTTGCATTGTATTTTTGTTCTGCAGTTGGAAATTTATTTTGTGTAGCGTGGAAAACTATTGATTTTTCCCAACCAATTTCTCATTGTTTTAAAATTTATTTATTTTATATTATAAAACATTATTCTCTATCATATCCAATACTTTCGATCGTTTTATTCCATTTAAAGCAATTGTATATTGTTCATTTTATAAACAGAAACGTTCATTATTTGCCAATCTTGAATGTAATTTATTTGTTTTATACCGTTGAGTTTTTCCTGTTCATGGTTTTATACAGACACATATACAGTTTAATATAACGTAATCCGGTGTTATTTCGAATATAACGAATCACTATTTTTATAATATGAAAATCCTTGTTGAAATGTTGGTGCAATATTCGATTCATAAATTTCCTGAAATAATTTTTGGAACAGTCTTCCCAGATAACAGAATATAAATTGGCATTGAAATAGTACTGGAATGCAATCTATGAAATGGAAACTAGAGATTTCGTTAGAAATGAATTGAAATTAAAAAATGTTTTGGTCCATTCGTCGTTTAATCTGTGTATAGAGAAAAGTCGTGAACATTAATTTATGTTGTTTAGCTCCTTGGTTACTAAATAACATAAAAATTGTAACCAAGGGCCCAATTTAAGCTGCTTTTCCATTAACAAATATCATATTCTCTCATCTTAATGATCTAAGTGCGTTTTTCTTTTTTGTTTTCCTTTATTCATTCAACTTGTGTTTGTATTCTGTTGTTCTCATTTATATGCTTCAATGAATTATTTTCATTAAGTACAATTCACCGTCTTAACATGGCAGTTAAACAGTAGACAAACTGCAATATTACAGGAAAATATTTATTAGAGACAAAAACGTAAAGAAAAAATGCCATTGAGTTTATGTGTGTCTCAACAGTCTTTGGTTGTCTCATCTTCCCTTCACGCCCGTATTAATGCCAAAATGTAAGAAGCTTTAGGAGAAAACTTTTCATGCGCTCTGCTTATTCACAACAGTACCATTAAAAGCATTTCTTTTATATTCATTTGTCCTTTACATGGTTTTCACTATTTGGGTTGGGTGTATGTGGGTTTATTGTCATAAAAAAATAAAAAAAAAAAAAACATTGAAATTTTGTAAGAAAGAAAAAAAAAATAATCATCATAATAATGATAATGATGATAAAAGAGTGTGTTTATTATGGTTGAGATGAGAACAAGAACACGAAAGACCAATGAGATATGAAGCAAACACTTTTTTTTTTACTTAGTATTTGCTTGTATTTTAAAATTATCCATGAATGGTGATGGGATCTCCCGGTGTACTTGTTTTATACGGTATTTAATAAAATGACATAAAATGTTAAACAACAGAGCATAAGATTCAACTTCAATATGTCGAAGACAGAACCAACAGGATGAATAATATCAAACAATGAAATTTATGAGATCAACCTTTTCACAAAAACAAAATTGGACTACATCTTCATTTTAATATCCGTCATTGTCGTTGTTAGAGACAACGTCAATCCTGAAAAACAAGACACAAGAAATAAAACAGAAAAGGCGGCATTCCACTCAGTGTTCTTATATAAAGATAATTATTGAGTCAGCCATTGTGAAAAAGTCGTCTAAAATTGATTACCTTTTTTGTCTTCAAATACTTCAATATACCCGATAAATGTATTTTTAGTAAAAACGCACCCCCAAGATGAATGGTGAATTGTTGTCAGCGCCACAGTCAATGATTGAAATGAAAGAGGCCAAACATTGGAAAACTTAATAGACGAATCATTTTTGATTTTATAATAGGGTTTTACTTGATGCCTACACCTGTATACCTTCTCATTAATTTTCATGCTTTGTGTCAGTTCAGAATATCGAACAAGATTCTATTTTATGGGGGTAAATTCGTAACGAAAGTACTCATATTTTAAATGTTATTTGATGGTCTCAATTTTTGAGAATTTTATTCAATGAATCATTTCGATTTCATGTGCCAAAAGAACTGTAATATGAATACGTTGATAAATAAAGTGGTTGAGTGTAACAATCTAAATTACCTGGAATTTTGATCACAGTGGGAATTTAATTTCATTTTAAAACTCTACCATTAATTCAACATTTATTTTTACGTGGATAATAATAAGGAGCCAAGTAAACCAAAAAACGTGTTCTTCAGTTCAACGTGTAAATTTTGATATCGTTATAAAGTTGAATGGCATTAAAAGAAAGAAGATATTTTATTTTTAAAAAGCGTAAGCCAAATCAGCTTTCAATGTAAAGTGACAGATTTTAGTGGATTGAATGAAATACCATGAAGAATTCTAATAAGAAATACTAAGAGATGGAATAAGGAAAAATGTATGGAAACATATTATGTTGTTAATGAGTCCGCTGATGACACGCGACAGAAAAGAATTTCAAATTACTTTAAATCTCTGTATTATTCTGATGTTATTTTATTCTTTTTTTTTGTTGATGTTGTTGTTGTTGTCGTACTATATCTCTTTTAAATTGCCATATCAAATTCTAGAAGTGTCTTTTAGATAGATGACGGCGGGTGGTTGAACTAAAGGGAATAATCCACGATAAACATTGTGAATAAGTTTGTGAACACCTTGTTGCCGGTAATAACCAAGATATTGTTACACTAAATCGTATGGATTAATATCAACAGCGGGGGAAGGATGTGCTCACCAATATTAGCTTAGTTCTTGTACTAAAAATCATTGTCAGAGATTCACTTCTATAAATTTCTGGCATTCAGGTCATGCTTTGTTGTTTAATGTTCATTGACATTCGTTATTATTAAATTCTTAGAAATCATTTTGATAATTCTCTTTTCTATTTCAGTTGTTCATTTTGGTTTTCATATTTCCGATTTTTTGTTTTGTTCATTGAGCCACAAATCGAATAAGAAAATATAAAGTCAGTAAATGATTTTCTTTCTTTATTTTCAAGTAAACTAAATTTTTGTTAAAATTATCAGAGGAGAAAATGGCTTTTCCAATGAAATGCCAGATAAAAAAGAATAATGTAACATAACTTCGATTACATTTCCCAAGATAACAAATTAGACCATTGGGTAACTTGAATGAAGAGAAATTCATAATTTTAATGTTGAATTTACAAGAATTATGGGTTGAGAATTATTGTATGTGACCGTCCCAAGAAAATACCATTTGGTTTTTGATAATGAATCTTTTTTTCTTCCACTTTCTCATTGAATTTTCCCAGAAGATGATTTTATGCCATGCATTGAAATACATTAAATTTTCATAAAAATCCAACATTAAAAATATACGTTTTTACTGTTTCATCCACCATTGGTTCATATTGTATGAAGCAAAAAAAAGACCAGAAAAAATTGAAATGAAAATGACGTTGATCCCGTTTCACAAATGATGCTGCCCATTTTTTGCTGTTGCTTCACTCTTCCCGAAAAAAAAGAAGAATTTTTGTTATTAAGTCCGTTGAATTCGTTTTGATGTTGCAGCAATGTGGTCTTTGACTCTTTAATCTAAAAGCATTAGGGGCTCATTATTTTTTCCACCACCCAAAATAGACGTATATCGTCAGCATATTTTTTTTTTCCTATTTGCTTCCTGGTTTTCATACCTCGTATATGATGATGATTCAAATTCATGAAGCATTGGTGCATAACATGAACTAACCAAAAATAAAATAAAATAAAATTTGTACGAGGAACGAACGAAGAATGTGAATACTATCTGGCATGGAAAAAATTAAAGAGAAAAGCATAAAATTGGTATGGGATCCAGTAAAAGGCCAAGCATATTAGAATGAGGTCGGAACAACTGGTACCAAATATACAATGAAGCAGAATCGACACATTTTTAGTTGTGGATCCCGTGTGCCTTAGTTATCAGCCGTACAAAATAAACTTCCAACATCATAAAATGGTATGAGAATGATATGGAATTCAATAGATACGCAACATTAGAAGAAATTGGCTTAAAATATGCGATGAAGACTAGATCCAATGATACCAAATTGGAATGAATTAGAGATCTCCGATGATATAATAAAAGAAAGTAAAAAAAAATATTCTGGTCTATTTCTATGCACTAAATCTAAATTGATTAAATTTATTACTCCATCGTTTCATTTTCTTGTCTTCATCGTTTTTAGTTAGGGTTTTGGCGTATTCATTGGTATTATGTTTCGTTTTTTTTTATCATTTATTCTGGTACTATGAGTTGGTCAGTCAGACTATACAGAATGCCTGAAGATTTTTAATACGAAATGATGAAGGAAGAATATCGGTGGTCATAATTTTTCAAAGAAGGCCAACTAGGACGCAATAAGTAACCACTTTGTACGTATTCAACTAGAAATAACCCATGAATTATCTGTGGACAACAAGCATAAAATAAAAAACTTGAGATACATAGGGAGAGGAAAATGTTCTCAATGAAAATTCTTCAATATCACTATGGACTTGAATTGATGAAGAAAGAAAATAGAAAAAAAAACGGAAAATTTATAACATTTTTTTTGTTAGCTAGTGAAGCATTTGAGTGAAAATAAAGGGAGAATAACTTGGAATTTTACTATTGAGTGTAACGAATAGAGAATGATGAAAATCCTAACGAAATATAATTCCATTGGTAATGCGTTTCATGGAAATTTATATAATTTAGAAAATATTTCATTTCTTTAGTGAACCAATATTAGTTACACATCGACCTCTCTCGCTCTCTAGATCTGGATTTTCCTTTGGCGGATGAAAAACAGAATTTGGATTTTATCGTAAACGTCAAGTATTGCGAAATTGAAAGAAATAGAGAACCCATCAAGATGAAAATACTTTATTTTGTTATTTTCATTTGAAGTATTTGGGAAATAAAATAAAATAAATTTCGTTTGGTGATGCATAATGTAGTAACCATTGGCAAACGTAAATACCCCAGCCGCAATATATTTATCGTTCCTGATAAAAACCATACACACTCACACACATCACCAGATAGGATCAATGTTAACTGAGCCAAACTGATGATTTGGGAGGGTCACCGCCTTATGCAATCGGTCGAAAAGCCGCTTAGTATTTTACCACACAGATGTGTTTCATCAATTTCATTCTCATCCAATTTTTTTTTTTTGCCAAAACAGTAAAAGAAAATACAACAAAACATAAACATAGCAAAAACCATTGCACATAATTCAACATCGAAAAGGACATAGAAGACGATAAAATATATTAAAGGAAAAACTGTATAATAAAAAATACATGAAGACCTAAAAAATATTGGAATAGCGAAGTATCAGAATAATTTTCTTCTATTTTTTTTTTATGTTAAAATTGAACTTGATTTGTAGCCCCCACAGATTCTGGCAATGTTATTTAGTTGCTACAGAAAATAATACTTTTAACTTTATGTAAGATGAGTATGCTGGATGAAAACAGAAAGAAAATGGAATTGTGTTTCTTTTGGGAAAACAAACGGTACTAATGCTCAACTAGAGGCGATTGTAAACTCTCAATGGAACGCCATCTAACAAAGATGATACAACATTTTCATCTTATTCGTTGTTATAATTTTATTCCATTGAATGTTAAGAGCGATAGCGAAAGGACAGTGAAGAAAAGAAGGCCAAAATGAATGTATAGAACCCATCACATGAGAATCGTCATCATTACAACGGTCCATATTTTATAGTGAACTTTCAATGGCAGTCACTGATATGCCTATGATGTTCATAAAATGTTAATTCAAAAGTCTCAATTTTACCATTTTCATTTTTCTTTTCACTCTCTCGGTAGTTCACCAGTCGCCTAGATAAACATCAGTTGGTTTCTTTATAGGCACATGACCTTTAACCATTATTCATTTCGCGGTGTTGCGGTTATTCAGTTTATTTATAATATTCTCTCATATTTTCGTTATTCTTTATCTAAATCGAAAACTAGTCGTAGATTCATCATACCATTGTGACCGCAATCAACCCAACCGTGTCCAATTGCATAAACCAGAGAAATGAAAAAACCAAAAAAAATGGAATTGGAAAGGAAACCACATTCAGAATATCCAGAATAAAAAAGTGAAGAAGAAAATATTCATTTGAAAATAATCATCTTATGAATATTAAACAGATTTTCTGGTGCTTTATTATAATGTGTGTTATGTAACCGTTAAGCACAATTCGTTTCAGTTATGATCCACTTTTCTTATGTGGCTACCCCCGAATCTAAATACGTTCCAATTCAGTTTGTATTCCATTTTTTCCCTCTGTTCGTTGCTCCTATTCATTTTCCTGGGTTTTACTACGTGGCTGAATGAAATCTATTTCACACTTAGAGTCCTTTATGGTTTTTTCTTTTTTTCTTATTTTTTTTTGTTGTTATAATATTTAGACAATATGATAACTCCCGGGGGTTGATGGTAATGATGACTGTATTTCAGCTTTTGTTTAGGAATATTTATGTTGCGGTGTCACGGTTATTTCATCAGAGTTTTAACATTGGACTGTTGATATTCTGTTAAATTGCGGAAAACGCACAGTAGCGCGCGTGTATATGAAACAGAGAGAAAATGATCTTTCTAAAATAGAATGTGTCTTGTATTCATCCACAAATAAGCACAATCTAACCAACTAAATTTATATGCATAATTTATTCTTATTTTGGGGATAATAAAGACATTTTTAACATCGACAATAAGACTTCAACGAATTTATAAATCGAATGAAAATACACCGCAAAAGAAAACAATTTTCAATTTTGTATTACATTATTCTGTTTTTATGTTGCCATCAGTTCCCGTAACATTTTTACGCGTATTTTGTTCAAGTATTTTGAATTTTTCTTTTCTTTTTGCTTGCTCGTTGATGGTTACGTGTACAGGTAAATGAGCTTTTCATCCCCGTGCGAGAATATTGAATGGAATCAACCATTTCATTTTTTTATGTTTTCTTATTCTTTCATTTCACCATCTTGATTCGCATATGCAGAAATGTAATTTCTTGTTATTTCTCAAAAATCTGTATTTTTTTTTGTTCAGTTCCGGTAATCCATTCCATTATCCATAACATTGGTTGATACGTGAAAACATTCTACTGAGATTTCAAATAATATTGTTGCTGTTATATCCAGATTGTATTGACTTCAAATTCCCTTTCACTGTTCCATATAATTACAATATTATACGTTAGGTGGTACCTGTATTCAATCGCTATTGAATTACATTTCAATTTTGATTCAGCACAAAACACCAACGATTCAAATAAATTTCTGTTGAAAAGAATCAAAAAGAATGAAATATTTTTCACCATATTGATGAATGTTTTGATTCTTGTATTTTTTGAATCTGTTTAAGGCCATTGAATCGTAGGACCATATAAATTCAATATGAACACTTTTTTACTTTTAAGTTTGTCACGAAGGTAAATAAGAAACATATACACGTGATAAAATTAAATTCCAAAATGGTATGAGTTGTGGTGCCGTAAGAAAAAAGAAAATTCAGAGACGTGTGAAAAATTTTATTAGAAAATTGAATCCAAACCGATTGATTGGATAAAAATCTATAATGAAGAGAGGAAGAAAATCAATGGAAGTGAACGAAAATGGCAAAGTGAATCACAACCTTTAAGTTTACCTGGTGTATGTCGTCATTTTGATTGAAGTGTTAGTTTAATTTTAACCAGAGTGTCGTATAAATCCTTAAAAAACCTGAATCCAATTCACCTGTGAATCATCACCTAAATAGAAACATCATTTCAGCTCAAGAGAATTAACACAGATATGGTATGAGATTGTTTCAATACCTTCGGTCGTTATTATTATCATTTTCGGTGCTATAGAATCACCTTTGCAATTTGGTGTCTGAATATGACTTTGATATGCCTCCGGTATGGGATTATATGATTGCCTATACATTGACAACTGGTATGGTTCACATAAAATTTTGTCGTATTTATCCTTAAATGGTCTTCATGTTGATCATTGATAAAATCAGATATAGAATAAAATAAAATCTATCAGCCAAGCAATACCGTAGATGTTGTAATCACATGCTAAGCATCTTTCATCACAGTTTCCGTACCTTAAGATTCAACCATTTTGTTCCAAAAAAAAGGAAAATTGCTTTCATCAGGTTTGTGGCGTTAAAATCAAACAACCAACTGCAAGATAAAATAAAGCCATCGCATAAAATAAGATAAAATAATGTGATTCCATCATCGTACTAGAAATTTTCGATTTCTTGATATTTTTTTTCGTTTTTGCTCATGTCATTTGCTCCTTTTCAAAAGCCTTAACAAAAATCTTATTTTTTTTTACCGCACACAAATCAACAGAATAAGAGTGAAAAAAATCGTTCACCATCTAATTTAATCCAATTGAAATGAATAGAATCACTTCAACAAAATGAACCAAAAGAATTCGAATGAAAAAAGAAGAAATTTTTTTTTCTATTTCATGTTTTTTTTTGTTCAGAGAAAAGTAAATAATGAAAATATTTGTTGGTTTTCTTTGGATTTTCCTTTTCATTTCTCATGAGTGGTAAGAATGTGTCGAAATGGAGAGACTTATGTATATGGAACAGTTTGGATAAAATAATATTGAACTGAAAGGTATTCTCATTGTAAATTTAAAACTTTTCTAATTTTCAACATCAATATTCGTACATATTCCAGTGGCTTTGCGAAGATATCCCTTTAAAAAAACAAGATTCGATAGCAAACGACCTGGCTGAAAGATGTCGCCATGGGAATATTAACTTAATGGTAACAGAGTTTTTCACCTTTTCACATTTTTCAAAAAAAAACTGAAATTCATGTTGTGATTGGATTATCCATTCTCTCATTATGGTACATTTAAAACAAGCAACTATGGCTTACCCGTGTGGCATAAATCTTTTTATCAGTAAATTATTTTTCTTCTCAAATCAGAAGATTGTGAGCTTTCAATGATGAAACTAAAAATTATGGAATTAAACAGAAAATCATTGGGAGTTTTATTGTTACTAAGATATTCGGTGACTTTTCAAACGCCAACAGTGGTGCAGACACCACCAAGAATGGGGTAGGTCCATTAGACCTCCATTAACCCATTTCATGTCATTTGGGATCACTGAATTTCCGATTGAAATTTCTTTTTGTTCGTTGAATTGCTGTTTATATTTAGTTGGGTTCTGTTTATGCTATTTCTTGGTTCACGTGTCCCACCAGGCATTTGAAACACGCGTCTCATTTCAATCGTAACCAAACAGAATAAAATATGTACCATTTGGATTGAAACGGAAATGATAAGAGAATATAATTTCAGTCGTTAAATAAGAATAGTGAATGCCTCTAAAAAACATTGTCTGTGGCATATAATTTTTCTTCTTTTATTTTTATTTTATTTTTTATGTTTTTTGGTGAGAAAGAGGTGGTAGGTGGTACTTCCCCCCCACACATAATATTCACAAAGTGAAACAGAATATTATGAACGTTGAATAATAAACATCATTTGATATCGATTACCAGATTGTAATGGCTATTAAAAATTTACGATATCACTCTCCTTTCGACGATTTGCCACAATTTAATGATGGCTCCGTTCATTTTTGGCCTATCACGAACTTAACACGACTTGGATGAGTGGTGATGAATTTTATGCTTATGCCAGTGAAACCGGAATACGAAAGCAATTGCATTGATTATATTTTTGTTGGTTTGAATGGTAGAGATGGAAATGTTACGGTTGGTGAAATTCTGTACTTTTGTCTATTCGATTTTTGGTACGGAATTAAATTCGACAATTCACTGAGGAAAATTACTTTTATTCTTTGGTTGGAAACTGGAACTACAAATCTTTTGTTATAATTCTGGCTACGTTGAGTGTAGAAGTATTGGCAGCTAGGACAGAAATTATAAGTTTTTGCGATGAATTTCAGTTAATTTTCACTATGAATATTACAAAATACAGCAAATGAATAGACGATGTGGAACTGGTGGGTGCTAGGCTGTGAAATATTGTATACGTATTTATTCTGGTGAATCTTCTCAAAGTTCTATGCATAAAATACCCGAAAAATATAATAAACGTGGTTTTATGGATGGCAATAATTTAACGATTCAACTATTATGTGGATTATGTTGTGCTCCACAGCGTGTCAATTTCACGAGACCATAAGAATACAATGTGGTCTAGGGGTTATACGAATCTCATCCGTAGTCAGTATATATATGAACGAGGGGGATATACCGTAATTGTATAGGCCAATCCGTTTATGTGTATGAATATACATTTCAAACGAAATGGACCAAAATTTTCTATGAAATAAGTAATCAGTTGTATGGTATTGCCTACCCCAAACGGCGCCAGTTACTATATTCTTCATAATATCGGAACCCGAAATAACAAAATTATACGACCATTTAGGCTTCTTCTGTGGGTATTTCAAGGAAAAATGCTTCAACTGGATAAAAATTCTGTCAGTGTTGAATACTTTAAAGGAATAAAAAAGAAACAAGAAATAGTAGTGAAATCCACTGACTAAAACCCAACCGAATTACCGTTACGAATACGGATAACTTAAGGCACAAAATAAAAAAAAAAGGAAAATCCATTTAAATCACATGGGCATGAATTGTTTGTATACGGGCAACAACATTTAACCAAAAAAAAATTGAAACGATTTTTCATGGTCGATATATGAAAATTCGTACTCGTACCATCTATTTCTGGTATAGTGAGTTGATACACGAGCACTTGTATTTTCACTGAAGGCTCAATGTTGAAGAGTAAAAAAAACACCAACAACGTTTATTTGGAACGTTTACGAAAATTCTTCAGTTTAGATATATGCAGATTGGTTAAACCATCGCCGAGCACATAATAGTTATGCTTGTGGCTCCCCATTTTAACCCACATACTCAACCGAATACAGGATAGAAGAAATGGGGTTTTTCAGATGATCATTTGAAAATTTACTACACTGTATGGTATCATTGGTCTCTATCGCTCCTTTTCTATCATTATTGTGGGGATAAACGACCTGAAACAAGACAATCTACAACAGTTATTGTGACTTCTACATCATTTCGACCACCAATACAACAATTCTTGTTCTATTGACGTTTTGATACCAATGAATATTTTCACCGAATCGCATAAGACATAATGATATCTCTATGGTGGAATCTATAACAGAATGAGGAATAAAAGGATTCCATAACAATTGCATGAAATCAGCTACATGTATCTCAATGGTTTTTCTTCTTTTTTCTACTATACTTCTTGCTCTGGTTGACACTGATAGTATAAAACGATACTCTAAAGTATAATATTCTACCTTACAGCAGTCATTGTTTGGCAAACATTCACTTTTTGATATTTCGATGTTGTTTCACTAATATTTTCCCATACATTCTTTTTAAGTTTTTTTCTTTTCGATTTATTTTTCACTCTGATTATTTAAAGCTTTTTCTTCGACGATCTTCTTGGTAATTTTTCCTCATTTTTGTATTCTAGTTTTTCCAAAAAAAAAAAAAAAATAAGGAATTTGTATACAAATTCTTATCAAGAAAAATATAAAATTTATTTTGTTCTTTCATTTTTCCCATGGCAAACATTCAAGAATATATGAATGCGTTTTTTGTCCTTTTCTTTCTATTTGCCTGTAGAACGGATTTCCTTTTCGCAGCTATCCGTTGTACAGATGACAAAGTCATTGGGATATGTTTTTGGTGCCTTCAACATGAATGGTAATACATCGATTTAGCCTTTGTTCAGGGATATGTTGTGATCTGTCGAACATTTTATTCTTTTTTGTTCGTTGGTACATTCATTTGGTGTTTAGCATAAACAGAAGTATCAGATTGTATGCAATGGGGGTCACATTTACAATGGCCATGTAAATGAAGGGAAATGTTGGTAATGGGACCACCCCTAAAAAGGTGAAGTTTTATATGCCAACTGGAATGAGTCTAATGATCCATTTGAGTAGAGTACAAGGAAAATTTTTCTTTTATCCTCCCCGAATCCATTCAGTTCATATATTATAAACATATTATTTGTGTAGATTCATATTCTAATGTTGCGGTTGATTTTGTATAAGGAAAAACATGAATCCCATATGCAAATAATGTTGGCTCGTTTATTATTACACACAATATTTATGTACAACACATGCTTTAACTATTTTATTTTCGGTTGTTTACCAAAAGTTTATTTTTTTTTGATTCTATAAAATCATAACAAAAAGGGTATAACATCATAATTTGATGAATAACCCAACTGATAGTGATTTAAACCATTATGGAATTATTAGACGCAAAAGAATGATGGAATCATTTTAAATCTCTGTTATTCATGGTACACGATATTTTGCATCGTAGAAAGTAATGAAACTGGAATAAAGGCGAATTCTATGTACAATAGTAGCGCATTACTATAAGGTTGGCACAATAAAATCAGCAATAGGATAAAGAACCAAAACAAAAAAGTACGATAAAGTTATGGTTTATGGGATGTAATATTCAACCAAACAACCAAAAATAAAATAAATATCAAACTAACTAGAGGAAATTTCTTCATAATCATTCTTTGTTGATCTTCAACCAAAAATATTTTATTTTTTTCTCTCGTTAAACGTTTCTGGTCATAAAAATTTGGAATTAAAAACGAAGGAAAACCATATCTATACAACGGATTTACAAGAACCATCAGTGTATGGTTCAGAGAATTGATATAACTAATCCCAACCAGTTTTTCCTTTTTCTTTTTTGGTTTCCATGATGATTCGTTCTAGCGGAAATGATGAAATAGCATAAGAAAACATTAAAACTTAAATGACTATATAAAGTGTTGGCAAGTTGAACATAATGAAAATTTGAAAGGAAAAACAACTGTAGAAATTCACTCAAATGTGAACACACATTGGTTTCGATAAAGTAATGGAATATAGTAACGATGAAAATTATTTTCCATTTGAAGTAAGAATTTTTCACGCTGTAGTTTTGTCGGCTGAAAGAAAACTCAGAGTTTTCTTAATTTTTCTTTTCTTTTTTCTTCGTTTTTTAATAATAACAACAACCATTTCAAAGAAAGAAAAGTCTAAACTTGTTTTCATCTTCAACTTAAAGAAATTGATGTTCATTTCGTTCTCCTTATTTTTTGTTGTTATTGTTGTAATGTTTGAAATTAAAGAACCAACTGCTGGTGAGAAGTAAACGCCAGTATTAGTTGATGGGCTAAAGAACACAAGAATTGAATGAGTCGAAGGCAAAAAAAAAATTGAAAGTT
This sequence comes from Coboldia fuscipes, assembly GCA_001014335.1. Lineage (NCBI taxonomy): Eukaryota > Metazoa > Arthropoda > Insecta > Diptera > Scatopsidae > Coboldia > Coboldia fuscipes. The sequence goes on along the minus strand of JXOR01000744.1, from coordinate 39,227 downwards.
TTTCATTAGAAAATAAAATAAAAGATCTCATGTTCACTTGCAAGTTCTTTAAAGAATAATATTTTGAGCTTTTCTTCTTACGCTGGTCTTTCCTTTTAAACATTTTCCTTTTGCGTTCCTTATTGTATTGCTTTTCTTCTTGGGATATGCTTTCTTTTTTTTTTGTTTCTTTTGGATAATTTGAAATCGTCGAGTGTTTCATTTCGGCATGATATTTTGAACTGATATAAAATTATGATTATGTGATTTCTAAAGTGTTTCACAGTGTAACATACAAATAATAAAAGTTTAGATATATTTTACCGTCTGACACAAGAATAATTCTTTTCTTCATCTGTTGTCCTAACCAGAAGACCAAAAAAAATACTCAGTCTTATATCCTGGTGGTAGAATAGCATCATTGTCTTCACAACAGTTCACATAATATATTCTTAAAAAGGCTGTTATTATGTTTTCTTTAACGGTGAACAATGAAAATTTAATAAGTTTCTCAATTTTTCTTGGTATTTTTCTGTTAAAGCAAACGTTAAAATAAGCTGTGACTTGCTTGCCTCTTTTAACAGTTTATGGTAATTTCAATTTTTTGATTCTACTTCAATATTTAATCATTTTTCTTTTATTAATAACATGCAAACTGAACACAATTTATTAAATATTCTTTTTTCTTGTATCTTCGTACTCTCTTTATGGTCTTATCAAAAGAATGAATATACGAAATTTATCTTGTAGATAAGAAATAAGTTAAAATACTCACTTTCATTAAATAAATCAGATTAAAATGTTTTTTTTTTTACTGTATCTTTGTGCAGTTTTGCCTTCAGCTATATTGATTCATATTGGAAGTTCAGTTCATTTATTTTGTATTTGATTCTTCAATATTGTAGACATTACCATATAATAAAATTATAAATTATTCATTGCAATTTATACATATTTGAAATATCATAAAGCGTATGCACTATCATTTTATCACTTCGTTTCGATATATTACTGAGAAACTTATAGCCGATGAGATGGATTTTATGCAATCAAAAGGAAACAGATGAATCTGCTGTATTTGATATCAAACATTGAACTCAATATACGTTAAACCAAACGTCTTATTCTCTTTCCCTTTTAATATTCCTTTATATGTCCATACAAACTTTATTAAATCCAATCAAATATTGGAATCATTGTTGGTACCAATACATTTCCCACTTATATGTTTAGATATTTTCAAATCATTTCACCATCTCTTATCGGATGATATGAATCGAAATATATCCAATGATATTTACTGAAGATTGTTAAGTTTCCCGTGTCAGATATAATTTTTCTTTTTTTTTTTTTTATAAAATCGTATGACAATAAATAAAAGCTTTGCACGTATAGTCCCCCACGTGGATATAAAATAACGTATGAGGAAATGGAAGGACATTTGCTCAAAGTCCTTTCTTGTGTATGCGAATGATGAAGGGTTTCAATAAGTTTTCACTGTGTTGCATTCAATGACAATTCGATAACAATAAAAGAAACGATATTCCGTTTTCGAATTACTAATGAAGTATAGAAGAGGGTACAGAAGATAGATGTGGTACAAAATCGTATAACAGTAAAAAAAACAGTTTCCTTTAGAATAAAATAAAATAATAAAATACAATAATAAAATTCATTTTAGTTGTTCCACTGTACTCTATTCAGCGTATCCATTAGATTCCTATTGTTCCCACATACCATACGTATGCATGTGCTGAGAGAGAGACAGAGAGAGAGAGTGGAAAAACTTCATACATATGCAATTATTCTCAACAAAAATGGGCAGGTGTGCCAAAAGAATTTTCACGTAACCAGAAATACTCCGGAATACGCGTACGATTATTACATTTTCTACAATGTTGTAAACCTTTGATACATTAAATTTTGTGGCATTTATGTTAATGCCAGTTATAAATCTCTGCAATATTTTTCTTCAACAATAAATTGACTAACAAAGTTATAAAAAAAAAAAACTAAAATACAGAAGAGTTGAATGAAATTTAAAAAAAAAATAAAATAAAAAGTTAACGAAAGCAGTAACAGCTAACTAATGGGTAAAAATGCATCTCATTCAACTAAACGAATGCTATTGTTCACAAAATGAATCTCAATGGATTGACGAAAAAAATTTATAGCATTGCGTTAGTTGTAAAATTTTGAATTGTAGAATGAAGTAAGAACTAGTTAGGAAAACTATAAAATAAATGTACGTGGAAATAGGTTTTTCTTTTGCCATTTTAAGGGTTTAGTTAAAAAAAAAAAATTATTTTTATGTATTGGGATGAATAAAAACCTCAATTTATTCAAACAGTTATACTGTATATAGAATAGTTTACTTTTTATTCCTTTTTAAATCGTTAGAGCATAAACATTTCCGACATTTGATGTTCAACTACCATTTTTATATGAAATTTTTTTTTAAAGTTTTCTATACAATTCTCATTTTATTTCGCCTGTTCATTTTCAACCAAAAAAAAAAAAAAAAAGAAAAAATGGTGACTTATAAATCTAGTCATCATTTATAAGCATTATGTTTTCTATTCTTGTTGTGTCCAAACTCACACTACATTTCATATATACGTTAATAACAATATACACATCTTTCATATGTTATCGATGAGAAAGTTTCATTTAAGCTGCCAAAATAAAAATTGAACGAAATGAAATAGTTTATTTTCTGTTATAAGCATTCGTTAGTGGAAAATCAGAAAAATGTAATGAAAAAATGGCAAAAGGAACGTTAAACAACAAACGGTAGTTGAGGAGAAAATGGAAAATATGTTATAAAGTTTCATAATTCAAAAAAAGTGGATACAAACCATATGGAATTTTGTTTTGTCCTCAATGTGTCTCCCAGAATGCTAGATTTACTTTACTGAATAGAAATGAAATCGCCTCGTTTTCTTTATGATGTCTGATGAATTTCATCTAGAAGTTTATATTTATTTTTTGTATCTTTCTTCATGTTATTTGACTTGAGCTTCTTAGTGTTACATCATTTCTCTATGGATACGATCGAGATAGAGAAAAATCTCATAGGTGATGGTGTATTTCTTTCTAATTTTCTTATTTTTTCTATTTTATTCCCCAAACATGAGGAATTACAATATACTTTTCTAAGGTATTACACAAGACTAAGCATGACATGGAATTTAAGTTGTGTAAATACCATGAGTTACAATGGATTTTTAAATGTAATAGTTGCAACATTGTTCTACTTCGTGAATGGAATTCAAAACATATGCAACGGTTTTCTCTTAATGGTTTTTCATTGTTTATTTTTCTATTCTATGCGGTTAGGGGTGATAACTGTGCTTAAGGAAAAATTTCACTAGAATTTCCACCTTTTGATTGCATTTATATTTGAATTAATGTTCAAAGTATGACAGTTTTCTATATAAATATTATCATATTTCGTTTATCATAGTTGAATCCCTTTTTGTTTTTCATCAACTGAGAACTATTGAGACTGAATATCTTATCTTTTTATCAATTCATTGAGAATTTCCATTTAAATTTACTTCTTTGTTGTTGCTTTACCCAATTTTCTCTATTTTTTCATTACTTTGTTGGGTGTGCGCTTTCATTTTCGATTTATGTTCGGGCACACAAGTTCAGTGTGTCACCCAAGTGAATGCATAATGTAACCATGACTAATACAGAAAATAACTAAATGGAAATAAACACTCAATGGACTAAATTCACAACTGGAATGTAAAGTACATTGTCCAAAGGAGACCAAAATTAAAGTATAAAATGAATCGTTTTCAATGTCTTTTAGCATGAATTGTCCTTGATACTATTCATTTTTGGTTCAAAATTAAATGAATGAAATAACCTCCTTTTCCAATTTTCACTTGGGAAATAAAAATGAAAAGAAATTCATGATCCTTTTCTCATTTGTATACACTGAAAAACTCATTGAGTATTGGAAACATTGAAGACATTTCATTATACTTCTTTCTGTTACTTGGTTTTTATTCTGTTGAATAAATATGAATATACCCGGAAGGTGTTTTCGAATATTAAAATTATTTTGTTTGATACTTTGATATGGCTGGTTGGTAACTGGTGGATAGGAATGGGGAAAACCGTGAAAACACATTGAGAATACCACTAAGCACATTGAATATATGGTACCACCAATATAAGAAGAATAATCATTTCAATGTAGTTTAGATATGAATGTATTTTTATTCATTTTTATTCTAAATGTGATCCAATCCAAAATAAAATGGATAACGGCAACAATATTGGTTTCCACCCAAACAAAAAATAACAGAAATTCCCATTGGTTTTATTTTTTTTGGTATGCCAACATATCGTGTTTATGTTCCATATTCATTGAATATCATTGTTTGGTTTAAATATCATTCCAGGGGTTTTTTATGTATTCAACGTATGTAGAATATTGTGAATCATATTTATATGTTATTATTGATAACGGAGTACTCTTGCATGTTAAACATACCACCTAGATTTGGGTATATTGCTATAACGGGGGGCCCAACTTAGAAAAATTGTCTGAATTTAACGGTGGATGTAATGTAATAATTTTTCATCTGAATCCATGGATAGCACCTTTTATTCAGACAGTTTTCCTACATTACGTCGATTCAGTTAGTGAAGAACAATAAATAGTATTTGTATAGCTAAAAGTTGTTATGAGATTGCTCTCTTTTCTTATTTGGAATATCAAAAAAAAAATCATTTTAACCCACCAATGTATTGGCACAATCTATAGATTATATGAAATGTGAATCCACCCACGAATTGAGTTTCTTAACGTATTTCTATTCTTATATTGTAATGGACTAGAGCGGTGATATCGAAAAGAAAAAAACGAAAAATAAAAGAAAACTTTTGCACCCTTTCTTTCGTTTAATGGGCCCAAATCATATAAAGATCACACATATTGAGCCAATATACCGTAAACTAACTGTTCCTCAGTATAAAGTTGAAATAAGAAAAAATGGCATTCCTAATATGACTGAATGAATTCTTATTTTCTTATACGTGGAGTGTTGTCTTCACTTAAAGTTGGATGATGACAGTTTGGTACCAAAAGTGTTTGCACCTTCAAAATCTATTTCTTTTAAGAGTCTTCTTTTGCTTAAATGCTATGCGTGTTTTCCACATGAATTTTCATTCTTTGTACATCCCACGGATGAAATTTTTATGTTATACGTCTCTGTATGAGAATTGGCATCTTTAACTATCATTGTATCAGAAATAGGAAAAAAATTATGGAACGACTAAACGATTTAATATTGGTAAGATGATATCATTAAAATTGATTCAGACCAACCGTTGAGATATCATTGTTATGGCAATCAAAACATACTTTCTTTCGATTTCATATCGCTGTCATCTTCAATACCAAGATGAGACTTTAGTGAATAAAATCAATGGCATTGTTTTTTATATTTCTTATGTTGTTCTAATATCTCAGAGACATTTACAATTGCACAAAATTATTGATATTGTTTTGTTAAACCATCTCTGATCGACTGAATATAATACCATTTTGATGGGCATTTTATTTTTATTTCATGTTAAAATCAAAATAGATATTTTATCCTCAATTTAGTTTTCTTTTCAGTTTTTCTTTGTTGGTTCAACTTTCGTTCTAGTGAAAGTCAGTAAAAGCCGATTTATTTCCACTATTCTTGTAACTGGTTCTCCAATACTTTTACCATTTTTGAAAAAGATATAAAAAAGTTTGTGAAATTGATGAAAAACTATATAAATGGCAATGGATATATTCTTCATATCCAATGAAAACATTTTCAATTGGTTAAAATTATTGACAATGTCTTCACCAGACGAGTCCATTTAAAACGGTTGGAAGAAAGTCTTACAATCGTTTCGGGGTGAAAATGATGCAAAACGAGTCAAGGCACCCCCATAAGAAAGTTAAACCGTTATAGGCCATAATCAAATTTATTGAATAACTTTTGAACATTGAACCGAATAAAAAGAGGTGGAAAGAGTTTTCATTTTATTTTATTTTTTTCGTTAGAAAGTTGAAAACTAACGGCATTGGAGTTTTGTTTTTGTCGCTTGTCATCATGTAATGTTTGGTATTATGATTATACATGTCAAAATATCGTGATGTTTAAACATTATCGTATAGAATTGGTCCAATAATATCAATAATATGGTGATCGTTACGCATTACCGTTGAACAGACTTAAACTGTTTTATGATAAAAATCAATTCATGTGTGCCAATCAGAATTGATCGAAAAGAAATAACATCAAAATGATATAACAAGTTTTTTCTTAAAAGATTGAGAAAGTGAATGAAAGAAATTCAAAATAATATTCTGTCAAGTGAAATTATTTTGTTGCAAAATTGATGAATAAAAAAGAATGAGCAACTGAATATTCTCAATATGATGAAAAGATGACTTTTCGAAATGAAAATGGTATTGAAGTAAGAGAAGATGCCTTGTTTTTCTTATACATTTGTACTCATTCTACTGATAATTCACATGTCTGTTGAGATTTTATCCTGCTAGCATGTTGAAGAAGAGAAAAAAAAGTTTTGTAATCTCAAACATTAAATCAAATTGCATGAAAATCTTATTATCAATATGGATTTATGATTCATCGTTTCATATACAGGATGGTATTATAAACTACAACGTGATAACAGGGAATAATACCATTGACAGACATATCACTTAGAGTTATATGATTTTTTTTTCAATATATCAGATTTAATGTATCCCCTTTTAACCTAAAGGCGAATAACAACGAAAAATGAATCTTCTCTTTCATTGGAATTATCATTGTAAATTGCACAAGAATCCCGATTTTTTTTTTGGTATTTTTCTAAAACTGACGTTGTTTGGCATATAACCAACCAGCTGAGAGTGGAACAGAATAATGTTGATTTGTTCGATCATGATGATGATGGGTGGAATTGAAATCAATTGATTATATGGATAGATGCTTCTAAAATGTCTCGAATTTTTATTCAATTTTGCGTTGTTACTATTTGTATCAGTTTACAAATAAAATGGAACAGATGAATCTTTTCCCCCAAAATGAAATGTACAAATAACTGGGAAAAAAAAAATGATATAAATGAAAGAGCAAATGATGGTATAACAACAACAATAACAGAATTCTGTAGTTTGTTAATATATGAAGAATAATCGAAAAATATCTTTTGTGAAATGTTGATTCAATCCAATGAAAATATAGGGAATTTACGTTGAACTTTTATCCCAAAAATAACTAAACGAACATTTTAAAATAAGAAAATCCAAAAAAAAAATATTGAGAAAATGGTTTTTGGATATTTCCATGATCCCATCGAGAAAGGAATGAAAATAACTGAATCTCATTGAATGAATTTAATTCCTAAAGGCATCTTTTTTCAATCATTTCGCTGGCAATCGTTTTACTGGATATCCAATAAACCGTATTTTTATTCCCAATTCAACTGGAAGAAAATTCTTTGATTTTCTGTTTATTTTTTTTTTTTGTATTTTTCATGTAAAGATTTATGGATACTCTTTAGTGCCATGTGAACTTGTATGTGTTATGCTTTCTCTGTATGATTTTCTTTTAAATTCTTTTTATTTTCTATTCTAAGTTCATCTATCGTTTTAAGGGAAAAAATCCTATTGAAATGAAATATTTTAATACGTTTTCATGTAAACGCATCTGTGCATAGTTGAATTGATACACATTGTTCATTTTGTAACATAATGTCGTTTTCATTTTAACTCCATTAGTTTTTCGCTATCCGTTCCGTATTTAATCTGTAACAGTGTATTCTGATATCGTTATGTTAGTTCCGTTTTAACTGCAAGACACCGGAAGTTTAAAACATGAATCTAAGAAAATATGAAATAAGAATAGATTTTTCACAATATTGTTCTGTGTGTCTCTCTTCATAATAATTCTTTTTTCTTTTTCATATTGTTCAATGATATATAAAATTTATGTTGAATAAAATGATATAGAAGCAATCATTTTAAAAGGGGAAAATTTATATCTTTTATATAAAAATAAATTGCAATATTTAACATGAAACACATTGAATGGTTATACAAATTGATTCCGGTGTTTTATGTTTCTTATGTTAGGAACTTGTTATAATAATTTTTTTTTTTAAATAAATTACATGTTTGACTCTTATACAAATGCACAGGTAACACCAATCTGCAATGACAATAAATTATTTCAAAGATCCATTATACATTACCTTTTTTTTCTTTAGAATATTTTATTATGACAACATATCAAAATAAATAAGTTTCAGTAAATGGCAGCAGTGAGGATAAAAGCATATTATTTATTTCCATATTGGCTGTTATACTGATAATAAATTCATTTAAACAAAAAGTAGAGAAAAACAGGGAACTGATAAAACTGTTAAATTAATGCAAACCTGTGAGTAGCATAATTCATCAATGCGTTTTCCAAACTTTCATTTAATTCAGCTTTCATTTTGTTGGAATTCTATAGTGCGTATTAATTATTATTTCTAGAGCGAAAAAATATACTGAAAATAGGGAATTGATCTCACTAGAGGGAAATAACAACATGTTTTTAATTGATATTGTCACTGTGACGTACAACATAAAAAATGAAAAGCTTTTTGTTAATTCTTCCGTGTTAAATAAAATACATAATTTACATTTAACGCTAAGACCAATGACCTGTAAATAATTAATTTGACCATCATTGGGTTTCATATTTTATGAAATTTTATTAATAAAAAAAAACAAATTTAAAATAATAATGGCCACATATGGGGAAACAAATTGATAAGTCAATTGGAAAATTTTAGTATTTGCAATTGAAATTCATTTGAAAATTTGTAGATTATAATTAAATTCAAACTTTTTGCCAAAATGGGAATAATTTACTTTTCATTTTCATACAAATTTTAAAGTATTTTTTATTTAATTCTTATCTCAATTATCATGATAACAAAATGTATCATAAAACATTAAAATGATAAACAAAATTCAGTTGAAAATAATGATGTTGCACCAGAGTAGAATGAAAAGGTAATTACGTATTAATTCGTGATACACTGATGTACTATTTACTGTACAAGTATTTCTTATCGTTATAATAGTTTGCATATAATTTTCTTATAAGAAAACTTTTTTTTCACATCTTAATTATTGATCATCATCATCATAACACCGGTAAAAGTTCTATCTGTAACAGTTAAAAAGTTATCTTATAATTCTCTTCTGTCTAACAATTAAAATGAACAACCAAGACAGTAGATATCCAAATTATCAGGTAAATAGTTCGTTATTCAATTGATGTCCCCATACTTTTTGATCGTTTATACATTCCTTATACGGGTATAACAATTATTAAGTTAAAAGAACCGTATCGTAATATAATAATTCATGTTGAACTAAACTGCCATTCTCATTTGGTTGTTATATGCACTCAGAGAAAAATTTTACTTGTTCACTTTGCTATAAGAAAATTTATGAGTTAATAATTTTCAATATAAATAAGATTTAGTAACCAGAGGGTGAAGACATTCCAATAACCAAGTACCAACATCTCAACTAAAAATTTATATTTTAATAATGAATTCCTAAAATAATCCATGAAAACGGGGTATCGTTTGGTATTCACATCATGATCAACTGTATATGCCACCTTTCTAACCAAATGGATTCCAAAGTTATCTCTGTTACGTTGAACACTTTTTTTTTTTTCGTTTTGGTTCAGTACAATTTCAAATTATTATATGAATGTGTTAACATTGTATGCTGAACATTTTCTTCGTGCACAATTTTGCTATTTTCCTTTTAACTATTAACGAAAAGAACGTGAAATAGAAAATAAAAAGGAAAACCAAAAACTAAATTAAATATGCTGGTGGTTGATTACCACCATCATCATCATCAGCATTCAGCGACTCAGTCTAAGATCGTACTAGATTGGTAAAGATGTGAAGTAAAACTTTATTCCACTTAAATATTAGCTAACATATTTGACTGGCTGTGTTACATTCACGTTGAAGTGTTTAATTACATTGTTATTAATATAGCGCATTAAAACTAGTTGTGTGTTATATTGAATTTGATATGATTGCTCATCTTAATTTCAGCACAGATTGATCTTTATTATTAAAAATAATTTCCTAAAATGTAACACTTCTTTAGTTTTGCTTTCTTTTACCAACCGCCTCACATCATCAAGAGTACAAAAGTTCTTATTGTTAATACTAAAGAAAATGATTTGGAAACATTTTCAAAATAGAAACACTAGAAAACTTCCAATTGCATCTGTTTCATTAAAAAAACTTTTCTTTTATTTCACATATTCGGATGACAATATTTGAACGCATTGAATGTGTGCATAAAATACATAATTTTATAGATAATTAATATGGATGCAATCAACCAACAATATGAAATTAATTTTACGTATCTATAACATTCAGATTAATATTAATAACAAATAGGACAATATGAATCGATTGGCTTTAAGACATTTTGTTATAAAACTTTGATTTTGGGGAAAATGTTATAATTCAATTTAAACTAAATGGATTATGAGACGTTATGGTGTTTCACTTGAAATAGAATAGATACGATGTTTATGCAATGACATTCTATATTTGGTCGTACGTATCAACATATTATTCAATAATATATTCAACATTTGAATACAAAATTCATTTAAATTGTACAAGTTTAATATTAAATTACAGTTGAATTAACAATAAAATATATTTACTTGATGATACATAATACATGCGAATGAATTAATTTGTTCTATCAAATTTTCCACCTAACTAAGTGGGTGATGTGTTGGGAATAAATGGAATATAATACACCGAATGACTGATGAAAATATCCATTCACATATTTAGAAGATAAAGAATTGATTTGGGTATGATGGGTATCTTGGGGAGGTTTCCATGTTTAAGAAAGTCCACCCTTAAATTGAATAATTTTGAAGATCTGTTACTTTCAAGAGTTGTAAATTGATATGTATGGTTTCATTGTTAATATCAGATTATCTATTTCCAAGAAGGTTTCAATATTTTTAAGGGTAAATTAATTATATAGGAACCATATCTCTAACATTTCATTAATATAAAATGAAATGGATATATCGTACCATCACTCCCCCTAAAGACCAATCTCCATATTTTACTATGCCCATTTCAATGCAATAATTGTTAACGATTTTTATTATGAAAATACAAAACCCAATTTACGAAAAATAACCGTTCCACTTGATTTGGCCATCCATAGATCACATAAACTAGAAAAGAAATTACCTCTCATTCTACGGGTTACCATATTCAATGAAAAGGTAGGAATTTTCACTTTAAAATATTTTATTGAATTAAATGTGGCACTTCTACCCAATGAAATAAAATAAATATTAACTATGAATTAAGATGGTTGGCTACCATACCATACACTCATTGCTATTAGTTAAAAAGTTATTAGTGTTTAAAATAGCCAAAAGTAATTTTATGAAATTACCATTTCATTCGAATTAAAATCATTTAATATTTTTTAACTTTTCTATTTATGGTTGAATGGGGTACCTCAAAGTCTAATATTCAATGTGGGTGGATGCTTTCGGTTTCGTAAACATGACGCAATGGTTAAAGCACAACGAGAATTATATTAGTCCTTAGTACAGTCACTTTGTAATGATTGTGTATTGGCAATGCATACCACAGGAATCGAAATAAATATGATACAACAAAGAAAGTGTTGGGAAATTGGTAAAGAAAAGCTGTGTGAGAAGTTACAAATGCGGAACGAATTTTCTTTTCTTTTTTGTTTTTTGGTTGTTTTTCCTATTCGCTTATGTTGTAAAGACAAACATTGGCACACAATTGATTACCACAATATCACTGAAAATGGTATACCGTATCACATTGCGCATATAAAAATGATTTTTCTTTTTACACTACTCAGTTGGGTTACCATTGAATATTTAATAAAGTGCTTTAGATGTATAGAACGATATATTCGTAGCTGGAAAAATATTTGATTTAACGGAAAAAGTTTTTCTTTTTTCTTATTTTTATACATTTCATTCTTCGAATTTCTTACTTCTTACTGTGTCTTACTTTGTTTTAAGTTATACGGTTGTGTATGCTTGTCTATTGAATGGGAAAATATTTTTCCAGTTCTCCTGCAGTGATATGAGACAGTTAGTCGAAAGTAATAAATGAAAAATGTCACTAGAGGATTTAATATTTTAACTAAGTTATACTGATTAAAGCCTCTTATAATTATCATCAATAATAAAAGATGAAGAAAAAAATAGCAGAAGAAATTTATTAATTATAATTAAACGGCGTAGAAATTGCGTACCAAATGGTATGGAATTAAACTGTTCACAGTTCTTTTTATTTTTTCTATTTTTATGTGGAAGGGACTAAATAAGATTCTTTCAATTACTAAAAATTTTCTTCATTTATTACGTGTTCTTATGGTTCCTACTTTCTGTAAAAGCAAAAAAAAAAAGAAAACAAAACCTTTGGAAAATTCAGATGTTAATTAAATTATGGAACAAGTTATTTTTTCTTTTAAAAAACATGAAAGTCAACCAAAAAAAAAGGGAAATCTGTGGGGGTTGGAAAATATTTTCTTGTTGACATCCATTGAACAACAAGTTCTTTTCAATGAAATTGTAGAACGATATACTCAGTGTATAATTGGGAAGTGAGTAACTGAGTAGCAAGATCAGCAACATAGTCGAAAAATAAAGATGATGATGATGATGTTGGTTTTGATGAAAGACATGAAAAAAAAGCTCAGCGATTTATGGTTTTGCTTTAGCGTATTAAGGAAATAAAAAATAACTCTCTCTTTCTTTTCCTGGGATACTTTTGATATCAACCGCAGGAGATCTGTCCATCAGTCAAGTTTCACAGAAAAGAAATGTGATGCCATCACTCCTCAACGGCCCCATCTCTTTCGCTACCAATTATGTATGATTATTAATAATATTAATCATATAATATCAAATATGTTGAGCGGAAATTCTTTTACTTAATATTCATAAAACGAACATAACCTAATGGGGTACGAGAACGAAAATTACGAAAATATGAAAGAAAACTTTCCAATTTTCTGGGTTACAAAACATCGACTTCATATCCACAATATTTTATCATAACGGATAATTATGTAGATCCATGATATTAGAAGAAAATTTTTATGTATTCGTTCATCGTTTGACGTTTACAAAATTGTTGTGTTTTCCTTCTATTTTGATAATAACACAACACAAAATGATATAAAGAGAGTATTAACTCGGATACCGAAATATGAGAAAAGTGTATGCAATTTAGAATTATTATGAATTTTACCCTTTTATTTTACTTTTTTTTTCTTTTGGTGCTGTTACCAAAAAAAGAAAACTCTGAAACATAATTCATTGCTTTCATTTCGTCATCATAGATTCTATATCATCCTAACAACTAAATACTTGGATAATATACAGAATATAGTAGTTACCTATGTGAGATATGAACATCTCTCATCTCATAATTATGTAGAAGTTTATCATCCGTTTTATGTGTGTATATGTTGAATTTGAATGGACCAAATGAATAACATCCGTTGAACTTCTCTTATACTTCTTCTTCGTTTTTTTTTTTGTTATTTTGTGAATTCAAAAGTGTTGAGATCCATATCAGACATGGCAAAAGCATAGCATCATGTCTAACGATTGTAGAGACATTTTTCAATTATACAAGTACAACGATGAGCCATTTTCTACTTATGAACTCACTCTCTCTATCTCTGTTTCGTTCACTTTTGGTTGATGTCAACCCCAACTGATAACGATTCTTTACTGAGTTTATGGTGTTCTATGTGAATATATATTCAAATCTAAATCATGTCCTCTTGATGCTGTTAAAGTGACATAGAATATTTAATGATTTAGTATACCACCCGCTCAGACAACATAAACGCTTATTATGTTTAACAGTAAAATATTTTCTCAACGGAAATTTTCATCTTAAATTGTTGTTGTACGGTGCTCGTTGCATTCATTCATGAATCTCTCATTCCTATTTGATGAAATTTCTTTTTTTTTGGTATGTGAATGGGATTTAAAATTATGAGTTTTCTCTCGTTTATATAAAATAGAAAGATTATCTGATTCTACTCTATGTCATATTAAAACAAGAAATTTTTATTTTCTTTAATTTCATTACATAATTTTGTTTTTTCTTTGGAAAATTCTCTTATCGCTTATCATCTCAGAAAGATATTAAAACTCGGTTTTGTTTAAAGATTATTTTATGTTTGCAATTAGAATGCACATGTAATCACCATTCAGTTCACAATTCATTGTTTTCACTAATTAGAACTACAGTCATATAACAGCGAATTAAGAATGTGGTAATGTCAGAGAAAAGAGCTCAACTATTTTTCAGTTAATCAACTATGTATATCAGCGCTAATAAGTTCAATTGGTATATTTTTATAAACGTTACACTGATTAAAATCGAGTACTTAAAGAATAAATGAACTAATTAATAGTGAATATGAAAAATTATAATTATAATCTTCTATTTAAATTAACATTTCAATGAACTATGAACTGTTGCTGCATATGCATAAGTGATTATTTGAAGTTCAATTTGAACTAATTGCATTTAGTGGTTATAATAAAAATACTTTAGAATTTATTTCAGTAAAATTCATCTTTTCAATTAAGGAATTTAAAATTATTAATTTCAAATAAAATTATGAGAATTCAATGCAAAATTACTGAAATGAAATTAAATTTTCATAAATGTTCTCTGATTGTATGATTGGGTCAATTATTTATTCGAATAAAATTTAAATTGAATGATGAATAACAGTGTGATTTTAATCAATCAACCATGATCATTTGTTAAATATGAATATTTATTTCAATATGATACAAATAATATTAAGCAGATGTTGCATTATAAATGTTGAATGTCTACTATGTTTACATGTTATACACATATCAATATTCCAATCCAATTATATTTTATTATACCAAAACATCATTGATTATACAAAAATTACGAGAGAATTGTCGTTAAAAATATTTAAAAATCGAAATAAAATTATATTTATTACATTGTATTGAATCATTTATTAACAAAATTAAATTATAAAAACATATTGTGACACAGTAGTTGCTAATAAATCAATACTAATTTAATGATTTCCATCTTCTATTTTGTTTCATTACAGATGTATTTTGCTCATTAGAACCAAACAGTAATAATAATAATAAACATAATCATGATGACGATTATGTCTATTCAACGAAACCAAAACAAAATTATCAAACATCATTATCAGTTGAAAATTTTGATCTTGATCATAATTATGATGGCACCATAGATGAATTTAGTAATAAAAAACCATTAAATCGTGGCCCATATTTTGATGTGTCGGCATCAAAAAATGTTACAGCATTGGTTGGTTCAACGGCATATCTAAATTGTCGCGTTAAAAATCTTGGAAATAAAACGGTAAGTCGAATTTATATCATATCACACATTAATTAGAATTTACACAGTATTAGAATTTACACATTGGCATGTAGACCATCTCCACCAGTAAATGCCAACGATTCAATTTAACTAAGTATAATCATAAGATAAATCATTGAATACCCTAGTGACTGTCAATAACACGGATATTCCTATATCAACCGTCGAATCCAGACACTCAACAATTTTGATATTTTAAACGGTGAACAATTCCGTTTCTAGTTCAGGAAATAAATTTCAGTTTTCATACACACACGCAGAGACAAAAAATCGAATGTTTCCCATTGAAAATTTTCCAATTTAAATTTTCTAATTGGCATTCTACACGTAATAGCATAAAACAAACATCTAATGCAGTGGTCAAAAACGAAATTTACACTTTTATTGAAATTGTGGGGAATAGTGGCATACTATTGAATATATATACTAGTGAAATCAGAATCGAGATATTATTACATTCAAACTGAAAGAAAAAACAATTCATCTAAATCACCTGAACCATAAATGATATTAGTATGTGGTACAATGAGGCTACTATAACACTCGTACCAAACATTTGATCTAGTTATCAACGATGAAAATGATGATTACCGTCTCTCTTTATTCAATTTTCTATAACCGAACGTACAATGTTCATTGTTTTTCAATCAACATAGAGAATAGTGGATATTCCGAATTGTAACATATCATGAGTAACACCAATCAAACCGATTCGTAATGTGCGGTATGAAAGACAACAACAACAAATTCTTTTTTTGATTGCCAATGAAATCCATTCGATAATGTAATTTTTGTGTGGATCTAATAGATGTGACGGGATCCTAAAGGCAAGAAAATAATTTGTTATTCATGTGAATTGGATTCGACATGAAAACTAGTTGTCTGGGGTTGTAGTTATTACCGTCTTCCCACATAAACCGAAATCGTGGTAAAACTAAAGAATTCATTTTAGTTCGTGGATTTTCCTGGGAGAAGTTCTATTCTTTTTTTCTGGTATTATAGATGATCTCATCTTCAACTATCTGCATAAATTTAATGGAATTCAAATCCATTTTCAATGTAATTTTTATGCATATTTAACCTTTTTATAGTTCTTATTGAAATCACCAATCCTTGAATCATTCGGGAAGAATTGGAAACTTACAAATTTTCAATATATCGAAAATGGTTATTGTTTCTCGGTTTTTTTTTGTTCTAAATTGGGAAATGGTTTCATAGTAGTTTTCTCACCATTTCACCTTTGGCTCCATATTGGATCGGTACTTTGGTTGAGTTTATGGTATTTTCGATGGTTTCAATTCTGCCATAGTCTCGATTAAAATGAAATTTGGTTGTTATTTCATTCCTTTAACATCTCGATCATCTCTAAATTCCAATATTCAAATTCTTGGACGTTGTTGTTTGAATAAAATTAGTTTGCATTTTGATGTTCCCCTATCCTGTATATCCACCTCCAGGGAGTAGATGGTGGTAAACAATAATTTTATTGTGCCATGGAGAAAATATGTATATGGTAATATCAGTATTGGATTTAGCTTTTGGGGTTAAATCCACTTTACCAGTTCAAGTTATTGTATAAACAAATTTCACCTATTCATGAAGAGAAAAGAAAAGAAAAATACAAATTCTATTGCAACGAGAGCGAAGAAGTAAAATAAAATTGAATGTATTTTGTATGAATTGATGAGGTGTACAACTTAAATATTTCTTATCATTCATACCAGTGCCAATAGGTATTAGTAATGCATACAAAACACATATCAATTTCATATTATTGATTTTACATATTTGGTATTAGCCAGCTTGATAGCACAAGATCCTTTCCATTGCTAAACTAAACAGGGATTCATTTAATATAAAATATTTTCTGTTTAATATCCATAGATTCAGTACAAGTTATTTGTATAATGTACCACACGTATTATAATCATAATATTTTTACCCTTGTATACTGATACCATGACCTACATTATTCAAATACCGAATCACATAGCAATGAGAGGCGGTGGAAACCAGTTCATGTATGAATAACTAGAGACAAAAAATTAAACGCTAAATACCAAAAGTATTAAATCAACTTATGACCAAATGCTGCATTAATAAGAATTCTCGCAATGACCAAACTCAATGAACATAATTTATCATAATGCTGTATAAAGTTTATTAACACCTTCATTTTAATATGAAATTACACTCTTATTATTCTGTGTGGTTTATTCAATTTTCAATTTAATCGTAATAGCGTAAAAGGCAAATGATAATGGCATTATAGATAAAAAATAAAAAGAAAAAAAAAATCATTAAGTTTGTTATCAACGACGACTTTAATTCAATTATCTAACACATAATAATCGTCATTATGCGAAAATGAGAAACAGAAAACACAATTCAGATAAACTCAGTCTACTTCAGTGTATTTAATGAACTTATTATGACCACTGTAGTTAAAATTCATTTCAATAAAGAAACAAAAAAAAAAGATTTCATTTTATTGCCAACCACATTTAGATGAGAATTATAAAACATCAACTACATTAAGTTGTCGGTAATTGAAATCATAATGAACTATGTACATTCATGTATTAAATCATCAGTGTTCTACCATTTATGTGAATCGGAATAACATCACGTTTCTGTTTTTAATAATTATTACAATATTGATTTTACATTGAAATGAAACCAAACAACACAATATTGAATGATTCCATGAATCATTTCTCTTTCGTTACCACCTTTGTAGTAGGTACAATTATTTTTATGATAAAAACATTGACAGATCTCATCCTACTCGGTATGCAGTGTAGATGCCAAGAGGATAATGTTGGAATTTGTCTATAACAGAGAGTTTAATTGATGCAATATCATTTTTATTATGATACGGATGTATTAATGAATGTGTATTTAATAATTATGAATTCATTTCAGGTTTCCTGGATACGTCATCGTGATCTGCATTTATTAACCGTTGGTAAAGCAACATATACAGCTGATATGCGTTTCCAAAGCGTTCATAATCCACAATTAGGTGATTGGTCATTAAAGGTATGTAGATGATTATACTAAACACAACGGATATTAAAACTTGATAATTCTGTTCTTAGTTTCTTATTTCTCTGACTCATTGTTACATAAGATTTCACTTTCTTTATCTATCTTATCGTTTGGCAATCTTTTACGAATTGTATCGATTGGGATTAAAAGAAGCAAACAAAATTGTTTTTATCCTTTTTCGTTGAATTATTTTTCTGGTTGAGAAATATAAGGAAAAGGGCACCTTAAATCAATGTAAACGGAATAAATTTTCTGTTTTTTTTTTCGTTCATTCTGGTCCGTTTGGTTCAATCCCTAATCTGTAGGCCAATTCATTATTTGGAAATTATGCGGCCTCCGTTATTAAGTTATACCCGATTTTGAAGAAGCCAATGAATATTTTTTTCCTTTCATTATTCTGGACGAGATAAAAAGAAAAGTTCAAAGTAGCAAAACCATTTTAACAATTATGCATGCGATTGAACGGATGCTATGGAAAAAGAATAAAGAACATGAGAAAAAAAAAACAAAAATTATAGAACAAGAAAGGGTTCCCCTAAAAACGTTTTTGAACTTTGTAAGATGAATCTTAAGCAGAGGTGGAGAGCATGGGAGTTCAATTCATTCCAATTCTGTCCGTCTTTTTTCTCTTTAATTTGGACCAGAAACAACAAGATTTTGTGTTCTGTTTCAATCTGGACGCCTTGAAGAGAGTTATTGAGGTTGTGGATGAGGTCTGTAACAAAAGAGATGAGTACAAAATGAAACGGCTAATTTAACGTCCATTGAAGATGTTAAACGTTTGTATTTTCTTTATTAGAAAACATTTTTCTTTAGTCATTGGTGTTGTTTTCAGCTTTTTTTTTTTTGTTCTTTGCTTGGTCTCGTTTAGTTTGTTGCTGATTTATAAAGAATTTCCTAACAAGCATAAGAAAAAAAAGTAAATGTGAATTAAATGAAAATCCATATTAAATGAACGTATAAATTGTAAGCAGTCGAATAAATTCAGTTGGGTGTTTTATCTTCCTGAATTTAATGGTAAAAAAAAATAAAACTAAGACAGGAAAACTCTAAAGGGAGTTATTTCTTGATTACCGCCATGGAAAGAGTTAAAATGAACGCCCAAAAAATAAAAGAAACGGATATATTTCGTTGATTTATTCCGGTTTTACCTTTCGCATAAACATATCGAAGCACAGAAGCGATTCTATAGATATATTGAATATCTCAAAATCCCTTTTTTATCTCAATATCGTGGATTTTATTCCTTTCAAGATTTACGAATACAAGCGAACGAAAAAATTACTGAGAGTGTTTGAAAAGTGATACTGAAGATGGGTTTGAATCAAATTGAAGAAAGTGTATATGAACACCAAAATATCAGACAGAATCCTTTTCAACATAAAATGTATTTTACCAAATAGAAAAAGGATAATCAATGCGACATAAAGACAAATTCCATTGAGTTACAGATTTTCCATTTAGTGTTTGGATAAGAAAATAAAAACGAAGAACACATCATCTTGTCAAACAGAAAACGAAGAAATTGTCTCGGAATTTTCAGTTCTAAAAGGATTAGACAATTAAAAAGCTTTTAGATTTTTTTTTATTTTTTCTTTAAATAAAAATGTAATTTCATTTCTAAATAGCGCAAAAGTTGAACCCGCATTAACATTCTACGTTAAATGTGTATGTATCTGTCTGCTCTGAATAAGGAATTTCACCTAATTACTCTACTAAAATTGTAATGCCATCTAAAGCAGTTGATTTGATCCAAACAAAAGGGAAAAAAAGAGTTGAAACACGCAAAAGGAAAATGAGAAATTTTCATTAGACTGTAACGAGAGGATTCATCACTCAATTAAATGACAGATAAATTCATTTACTTGTAGTTAAAGGTCTCAGTTAATGAAAACATTTCAATAATCTTTGATGATTTTTTTTTCTTCATGACAGTGACGACGTTTTGTAATTTTTATTTTCTTGATTTGATGTCGTCTTCGTTTTTGGGTTTAAAAACAGTTTTATTTAGGCCCCAAAACCTAACCGCATCATCATCATGAAAGATAAAACTGTAAACTCCTTCTACATTCGTTTGCAACAAACATTCTAGTTATGGATAAGAGACAAAAAAAATGAAACTCATCCGTTGAATTACACAATTTCATTATCAAAAAGATACAGACCATATCAATGCGACAACTAGAACGTAATGATGACCGCATATTTAAAAATGTAAAAAACATTTTTTATTTATTCCATCTCGTTGATAAAAATTCATACAATTTATGTTGTATGATGAAGTTCAATGGTATTACGTGAATATTAAAAAAAAATGTCTCTGTTATTATGAAATCATGAGATTTACTTCCATCATTCAAATTAAAAGATGAGATAAAATGAATTACGAGAAAAAAAAAAGGAAACGAATGATACATAAACAGTAGAACATTGATGGGCATTGAAATCATAATTAATTAATTAATTGTATTATTTTATTTACGATTTGAAATCCAGTATGAATACGAACAATTTGAGTACTGTAAATTGAAATGATTTTATCTTCCCACCCACATTGATGATAAGTAGCTGGTGTGTATCACTTGAAAAACGTGACATGATGAATAACGAACTTGTATATTGAACTGATTCTTCTCTTATTTTACATCTTCTTTTTTTTCATCTCCACCCGTTGCTTTATTGATAAAAATGAAGGCAAAAATTTACTAATGGAAATATCTATGAGTGTGTGTGCTGTGATAAATTACAAATGCGGGATAGATCAAATAAAAGAATTGAAGAAAATATAAAATCCGGTTTTTCATTCAAAATAACAGATGAAAATTTTGCACCCTTAAAACGCCCAAAATTTCTCACCAGGACGCCCACACTCTCCACCAACTGTTTCAGCAAAATGAATGGTGATTATAGAAATTCAGTAAGATTAATTATGATATCATTTGATTAAATAACAACACGCTTCATGATTTATGTAATGTGGTGAATATAAAATATGATGAGTGTATTTTTCCCTTAAATTAGAAACCATATTTAGACTTGATAGAATATTGTGGTGATACGGTAAAAACAATTTTTGAATTAATGGGTGTTCTCCGATGGTATAGGGTTGGGCATTGATGTATGAGAAGTAAATTGTATTGAAATTTAATTCGTGAGAAAATATGGTATCTCTATAGTTGTATATACAGAGGATTCATCAGTTGTCTATACCAGTTGTTGAGCATTCTACTCGTGGGAAATGTTATCCACAAAATTTTAGCTTTTACCTCTCTCAATTTAATGGTAAATTCAGATGAAGAGAATTCATCCAATCTGGCTGTTTCAACAAATTATTCTATGAGCTGATGAGATGAAACAGATTTTTAGTATTGAAATTTCATTTCGGCCGGCAGTCAATAGAATTACGACTCTCTTTTCTTTTTTTTTATATTTCGTTGGATACCATCATTAAATAGAGGGATTATGAGGGATTTTATTCAATGTGGTAAAAGCCGTCGCTTTAGATATTCAACTAATCTTCTTTACACATTGATCTTCTATTTACAATACATTTTACGATTATGGCATTATGATTTTCCTTCGATTGACATCAGTAAGTTCAGATTTTTTTTTTCGAGTTTTTCGTGTTTCTTATCAGTCTATAGATGAGCTGGTATTCCTTATGTCTTAGTATTTTCTGGTTAAGGATTATTTTCGTCTAACCAAAGTCTATGATTTTACAAATGACTGCATTCTATAGAATATTGAAATGAGGAGATTCTTTTTTTTTTATAGCCACCATTTGGAATGCCACAGAGTAAAATGTTAAAATTTCATTAACATTTTCTGAGGCGTTAAACATGAATTACATTAATTAATTAGTGATGATAATACATTCATTAAAATTAAATACCCTTTTGCTTAGAATTGAATTGTTCACATTCCAATAATGACACTTTTTTATTTTATTCATCTTGTTATTCTTCAGGTGAGATCACCGCAAACAAAAGATTCTGGTATTTATGAATGTCAAGTATCAACTACACCACCTGTAGGGTACTCAATGGTGTTATCAGTTGTCGGTAAGTAATCAATTTGTATATACTTTTTTTTCTATTCTTGAGTATATCTCCTTATACACACCATTAACGTTTTACAGCACTTTACTGATTAATTAGTTTAAGTAGAATTTTCAACGGAATAATTAAAATCATTAGCGTACAGAATCACTAGATTTTTTAGAGAAATTCATCATTGAATTTATGGTATGAAATGTATTGATGGATATTTACCATTGCCATGGTGACAATTAATTGAATTCAACTACTCGTAGTATGGAAAATTTAAATTGTGATAAATTGATATAGTTTAACTGTTGTACAGCAGATATATTGATTCAATACGGTTGACTGTATCTTAATTTGATTTTGAGAAATAAAATTTTATCGATCGACTAAAACCTAATTATCTTATTCAGCGATAGAGAAAATTATTTGTAAACTAAATGTTATTATATCAGTTTGTATTGAATTTTGTGGCAATTTATTTAACTAAAATTCGTAAATTTCACTAAATCAAAATGACTTTAATATGGCTGATCAATTTCATAATCTCTCATCATATTTATGGTATAAATAAATTGTTTACAAACAATTCAAATGTGATAATAATTCATTTTATAAAATATAAGTCATTGGAATGTCAAGTGAACTGGTTATATGATACTCATTGCTAATTAGAATTCAATTTAATTGGTTTCCCGTTTGGTAAATTACGATTAAATAAAATTCATTTTAAGTGAACTTAAAGATTTTAAATACTCTAGTTGAATGCATTCTGATCTAATTGTAATGTAAACTGTTAGTTATAAGAGATTTAATTGATATTATATTGCAATCAATCTGACTATTAATTACTAAATGTCTATTGGTTTGTTTAATATTTTTCTCATTCTCATTTCTCTTACCTGTACGTTTGTATGAGCAGAACCAATAACAACGATTGCTGGTGGTCCAGATTTATATATTGATGCTGGGTCAACAATTAATTTAACATGTATAGTTCGACATTTACCCGAACCACCTCCATCAGTCACCTGGTTACATAATACAAAGGTAATTTTATTATAATCCATTATGTTTAACCAATAAATAAATAATACTGAATCTATTTAATGGCTAATTGGATACTGGAAAAAAAATCACACACACAAAACTCGTAACATACCAATTGATTCTCTGAATAATGAATTAATAGAGGGAAAACCCAATTTTCCTACCTTTCGTGTACGTGAAGGAAAACATAAAAAAAAAGAATCGTTTCATTGATTACAACGATTTTAAAATTCGAATTCTTTTTCATTTTTGGTTATTTTCGGGTTGCCATTTAAAACTCCCCACTGACAAAATATTTTTAGGGATGCCAACACGTTAAAACTTTCAGTTGAAAATAAAAAAAAAAAGAAAGGAAAATGAGTACCACAATGGCATTGTACTCTTGGGATTGATGTCATTTGTTTTACGTCTGATGAAACCATTTACCAGACCTTTTTTGTATATTTCTTCAGTACCCATAAAGGATACCTGCTGAATTTTGTGGTACCCAACACAAAAAACCCAGCCTCCCCACCAATAATTTGGTTCATTTTCATCTACATGTTTCACTGATGAGACAAATAGTTTTCTGTGTTGTTACACAGTTTCCCATTGCAAATGAATAGAATTCAAATCGAGAGAGAGATAACAATTTTTTATTTTTTATTATAAATCGCTGATAATGAAAGCTCTGCATAACATAAAACATATTATCAGTTTTTGAATGGATTCTCATCGTTTTTTTTATGTTCCGTTATTAAATGTACCAAAAAAGTCGTTGTCATAGCCCTTCAGCTCAGTATCGAAAATGTTTGCAAACCAACACGAAACATAAAAGATGCGTTTTCAATATGTTAAATAAATGTAAGCCAATTTGTTCCTATTGTATGTACCAAAATAGTCAATTTTATGGTGGCCACCCTATAACTCAACACAGATGAGAAAAATTGTTTTGTTATGAACAACTGCTAACGTTGTAATAAAAACGATAAAACATAAAAATGATTGAATTGAAATTCATTCAATGAATGGTTTCAGTTAAACCGTACAATGATGGAAATGTAAAAAATAAATCTGGAACGTTAATCTCCATAAATTATTGATGTCTTAAATCAAATTAAATCAACACCTTTACGATCAATTTAATAGGCGAGATAGGCAAAGATTTTATTTATAAACGACCTGGTTTTTTTATCTGATAACTGGAGTAAAGTGAAAACAGCATGGGAATACACACAGAGAGAGGTATTGGCATAGCCACAGTTTAGAAGAATTGAAGATAGACCATCTCGGCATAGGTCAACAAGGGATTCGTTAAACATCTCTATGGTAGGTGAAACTAAATCTATGCGATATGGGCCACCATCATTTCAACACATTCACACTGAAAATACCGTTGTGCCATTTTTCTGTTATACCGTAATGATGTACGTAATTCATTTTAGCGCATACTGAAGCAACAAAAAAAGAAAACAAAAACGAGGGAAAAAGTAAGAATGATTGAGGTCAAATCGAAAGGAAAAAAAAAATAAAAATAAAACATTTTTCCTAGAAGATAATTGATTGTAGTTCCATCGTTCAATTACTTATCAGTAAACGAAGGCATCGAACCAAAAGGGAAATGAATAAAAGTGATTCTAACATTATCGTGTATTTGGGCCATAGAAAGTTAATGTAAATCATCGATTTTGCGGTATTTCGGTTAAATGGATTGACGTCCCAATATCACCCCACCAATAATGAATGGAATTTCTTCTTTTATTCTTTATCAAGTTCAGTTCATTTGAAATTTTGTTTATTCTTTATATTTTTTGCTTTTTCATTTAATCAGATCATGGTAATTCATAGATTGGTTATGGTAATTTATTTATTACCTCAGCACATCATTTTCTTGTCCCATGATTTTGTTTTATTTTTTTTATTTTCCTTTAACTGTATTGTTTTGTGGTGGGCATATTTGCTAAAAAAACCAAGCGAGAAAGTGGAAAAAATTATGGCAAAATATAAAATCATGTTTATTATTCTCTGACCTTAATTTCATCGAGTGTAAATTATTGGTGGCCATAATTCAACCGTTTAAGATGAGGAAAAATTCAATGGGATTTATCTTAAAGGAAGTATCGTTTTTGGATTTATCTGAGGTCCATCAAAACTGTTGATGAAGAGTACGGTGCCCATAAATAAAAAACCAAAAATATAGAATTGAGTTCTTATGCAAACTTCTGATCATAAATGATTTTGTATTAGCCGTCGTCTTAACTTTTTTTATAGGCAAATTGGTTCAAGTATTTTTCGATTTTTTTTATTCTTATTCATTGGCCCCTAAGAAAAACTGAATTTTGAGTCAAAAGAAGACACATAAAAATTTATGGTTAGACAGTTTTTTTTTTAACGAGAATTGTTTTACTACCATTCTAATAGATTATGTGTTGTCTACCATGGAATACTTCTAAAGCTTAAGTTTAATTCAAAATAAAGAAAAAAAAACATTCACCCCATATAAGCACAATAAAAAAAGAAAAGGCAACGGAAAATGATTAAAAAGTTTTTCAGTAAAAATTTTGTGTTTTTTACTTGCAATGTTAATACAAAAAAAAATGAAGAGCCAGAAAAAGTATGTTATTTTCGTGATTTTCGTTATGCTTTTAACCGTTTATGTTGCAGAAAAACATTCTATATTTTTTATTTTATGATCGGCTGTTAGTCTTTGTAAGGTTGCCTAAGCGAATTATTTTCAAACGGGGTATACATTCAATTTGATGAGAATCAACTAGCGATATTTTAGGAAAATAAAAACTCTAAACAGGTTAATATGCGTCTGGTGGTGAGATATTTTTACTTTGTACATTGTATCATAGACTGCAAATGAAAAGTGGAAAGAATATAAAACGTGGGATATATCAAACCCCTTGATGTTTTATTCACATCTACATAAATTGTATTGGTGAAAAAAGGGCCATTGTATGTGCAATGTTTAGTTTGTTATTTATTCACTTGTGAAAATAAACTCTATTATGTTGTACTGAACACCTGCTGGATGAACTGGAAAATACAAAACATAAAAAAGTTTTTTTTCCGATTTTTCAATGGAAATTTTCGACTGTTTAAATATCCCAAAATTCACCCGGTAGAGTGTTGAAAAAAAAGCAACAGTTTCAGTTACTGATTGTAGCCAAATTCGATGGAAATCGGTGCTTTTGAAAACATTAAGCCATAACGAAACTTAAACATCGTAAGCCAACAGTGAAATGTACATAAACAGTTTTCTTTCGTTTTTTCTTTTATTGATGATGGAGAAACAAAAAATTAAAAAGTTTTCATATGTCTCTATTGGAAAACATCATGGCATTTTGTTGATGTGTATTTTATGCATTTTTAAATTAAAATGCTAAGGGAAAAAAAAGTAAAACTGAAATGGAAAATCAACTTTTCTTCAGTTTTGATATATTCCAATTTCATGTGTCAGACTGCTACTTGGATATTCTGCAATGATTTCTATCCCGTTGAGTCAAATGAGTGTGTTGTGTTAAATTACTTTCGTAAAGGACGTGTACATCATTATGATTGAGAAATTATTGACTATAATTTATGTTTTATATTCCTCACAGTTACTTAAAGTATCAACAAAATCAATGGAAGAAACTTACATCATTTACGCCAACATAAGATAATTTAATTCGCCAACAAAATAAAAAGGACAAAATATAAGACAGAAAGAAAATTATTCTCAATCATTTATAAATATACGATGAATAAATTCCAACATTTAATTTTAACGATCTTCCAAAAGTCAAATAAATAAGAAAGAAGCAATGAACATAAGTACAGAAAACACAAAAAAAGTGGACTTTAAGATTAAAAAGTTTATTTTATATGAATTGAAATTACAATGAAATGAAAAGGAAAACCTGAAAATCAAACAGAAGAAAAATAGAAGTGAAACTTTATCGGTCGATGAGCAAATGAAAATGGAAAATAAAAAACTGGAGAAAAAAAAAAGTTAAAGAAGAGAATCTTAAAGGAAATAGAAATTTAAGGTGGAACACATCGTCTACTGGATTAATAGGAGCTGGAGGTAAACGTTACATCCATAAATGACACTGGACGTCGTTATATATTCAGAACGACTCAAAGACAAAATCCATAGCTTTATAATGAATAAAAGAAGACATTTTAGTGAAATTCTATTCAGTGTATTATGTGCGTTATTTCTTATATGATGTTTATTGCTACCATTCGATTTCTGATGCTTTATGTCTTCCAATATTGGAATCAAGAATAAAACATGTCCTGTAAATCTAAAGAATTTTATTTATACGCTTATGGGTCTTTGGGACCAAACAGAAAAAAAAAACGATTGAAGCAGCTGCTGACACTGTATAAAACGAATTGTACACGATAGTAAAGGACATTTTTACGGTACAACAAGACATGAGAATAAAATAAAAAGATGGAAAAACTAGAAGAGAAAATATTCTCATGACACAAAGAAGGATAAATGATGAAGGAGTCGATCTGGAATGCAATGTTAAATCAAGCGAAACTTTTTTTTTTTTTCTCAATGAAATATTCGGATATTTCATCTTTTATTTTCTCATCGATTCTACGTCTAATTTTTTTCTACTTTTGCTCAACATTTTCCCTTTTTAATTCCCTCTCTCTTTTTACTTAACTTCAAAAAATTCTGAATAGTTCATCTTTTATTCCTGCAAATCGATCGAATTCAAATATGCCATTTGATAGAATCAGTTGAGATCGTAAGTATGGGCATCACACATTCACAAGAGATGGATAATACGAAGAAAAAAAAAATGAAGTGGAATGAAGAAATAAACGAATGATAATGATGGATATTCGATTCATAGAAGCAGATAAATAGATGGCAAAAGTGCTAAATGGTATTGGAAATCAACCGATTCTTTTCAATAATGACAGAGTGGGATATCATTGGATTTTTTATTCTCTTTTTGGTGAAGATTACTGGGGGATGGCTTTGTATGCTAATGGTGGGGTTGGCATATCTCACCATCCAAATGATAAATGAAATTATAAAAAAAATGATTTCATGTTGAAGTAATAGTCTGCATAGAATAAAAATAAAATAAAATAACAGACATCGAATAATATAAAACTGAAATGTAATGTGAATAGAATGAACATTTTCTCACTTTCCTGTTTTCCATGTTTTCTTCATTGCCAATTCATTTGTGAGTGCCAACATAAAATGAAAAGGAAAAAAAAATAGAAGAATGCAAACGGTATTGGAAGCATCAGTGCTTAAAATGAAAATGCTTACAAACCGGACGCTTATATATGTATACCCAATTCATTTGAATGAAAATCATTCAAATAGTTGCGTTACAGTTTTATGGTAACCGAATTGCTTTAAATTAAATACATCAGTTTTCCTTTATCATTGAATTTAAGCGCACGATGGAATGAATTATTCTGTTATATCACCTGACATTTTGATTATTAAAACAGTCATTGCCCTTGAGGTGTGTCATCGTTTTCATGTCTAGTGAAGTGTGAATAAAGACAAAAACAGTACAAGGAAAAATCACAAACATACACTGAATGTATGTGTGTGTCTGTTTGTTGATCTTTGAACTAACAACCAATGAGTCACACGGATTGAATCCCAAAGTATAAATATCAACATTAATGCATGAAAAACTAAGCGCATAAACGTACGCTGAGATAAAAGCATAATTACATTTATTCAATTGTTTGGTTAAATTAATGTACAGTCTAATCCATTTTGATTTCTCAAGGAGATAGAAGATACCAACTGAAAGTGTAAAAACCAACAACTGAAAAGATGGAAAATTTCATAATCATTTTGTATTCAGCTCTTGTTTAATCCCAACGGGTATTTGCATTTTTTTTTATTCTTAATAGTAATAGACTGTTAGCATGTGGCTGCGATAGTGCATTTATAAGGTCCACGTCAACAATAATTAATGAATAAATTTGGCTTTTAACAAATTATAAGAACTCATTTCTTTGATTATGAAAATATGGGATAGAATATAAGAAAGGAAAAATCCATTTTCGTTAATTTTGTTCTACTTTTTTGTATGAAATCTCGTGGTTTTTAAAATTCCATCTCTTGAATCAAATTTTCATATTGAAACTTCTGATATGAGTGTGAGTGTGTGAGTATTACAAAATATTAAAAACAATTAATGGATATTTATTACGGAAACGTAACGGGTGTAATATTTAAATAAAATAAAAAACAAAACTATAATGAATATTTGCACATAATCCAATGTTGATTTTTTATTATGAAAATTTAACATAAACGATTTAATTTTCCATATCGAAATAATAAAACAAGTGAGAAAAAAAATATCAAAGGGATTTTATTGAGTTCACATAACAAATCAGTACAACATAAATGACTCTAGATTGTGTTTTAAATGATTATTCAATTTATCCATTTAAATAGTATTCATTCAATTAAAAATTGTATTTTTATTCTATTTTTTCATTGCAATTATGTGTGGTAATTATTAAAAATTATCATTAATTATTAGCAATGATATTTTATTATAATTTTTTTTTTTTTCTATTTAATAATTGTATGTATATTTACAGGAAATTAATTATGATTCACCCCGAGGTGGTGTATCAGTAATAATTGAAAAAGGTGATATTACCACATCATATTTATTAATACAAAGAGCATTGTTCAGTGATTCTGGTAAATACATTTGTTCACCATCATCAGCTAATCCACAAACAGTTACTGTTCATGTATTAAACGGTAAGATTATCCTTTATTTATTTATTTAATTGATCTCACATTGGTATAAATTAAGAGTTGGTATCATTCAATAACTCATAATTAATGTGTTTTCAATCATATGACATTGATTGAGTGATTATATTCATCTCCGAATTCTTTCATTTCAAAATTGGGAAATTATTTGATATTGTTCTCTACCCTTGAACAATGAAAATTCATAATAATTCATTCATTAAAAATTTACAAATAAACATACATGAAATTCAGGAACATTCCTGAGGTTAAAATTCACTTGTTATTTGTATTAAAAAAAAAAACATTAAAATCGAATCGATGATTGTAATTTCATAGATCAATGAATTACAAATGAAAATTCAACAATCAATTTTGATTCTCTGGAAAATTTTGGTTGGAAAAAATTGATTTACCAAATGGAATTTTTCCAAATGAAATCTCATAGTGAAATAGTTGAGATAATTGAGTACACTAAATGTTATTAGTGGACAATTCATAAATCGATTTAATTAAATTTCAACATTATCAAATTAAACTACTCGAATATCTCTACACGGAATTGGTTGAATACGCATTATAAGGTCATTAAAACATTTATATTTCCATCCATCAATTTCAAATGCATCATCGTTTGAAATTAAATTGGAAATTAAATCATTCATTTACTATGTCGTTTATCACTGATTTAACTACTTACTAAATAATCTATTTAATTAAATAAAAAGTTCTAATAATTTTTTATTTTTAAATTCATATTTCACGCTGCATTTTGTTGGACTGGATAAAATTATGTTTTATGTTGTATGGATTATTTAGGTGAACAACCTGCTGCCATCCAATGTGCAAATAAAATAAATGCAAAATATTCAATGATAATACTCTTAATCGCTGTGCTTGGTATACTGGTACAACGATAATTATGTGTGATGCATTTCAACTAGCATTTAAATTTGTAATTAGAATTCATTTAATACCATCTAGTTTCATTATGACACATACATATTAAAATAATAACAGCAGACGAATAGCATTGATGATGATAAATTCTAGCCAAACTAATGAAATTAGTTACTTTCTACAGTGAAATAAGATAAAATATAAAATGAATGCAAGAAAACCATTGAATTATAGGAAAAACGTCTAGTCAAATCATTATGTTAAGGATCGTTAAGTGAAACAAGTACTTCGTCTCATTCATACAAAATTTGATATGAATGAATATTCATGTTAATATGGATTCATCCTACATCATAGTAATTAAGCCAATAGAAATTTAATAAAACCAAAAAAAAAAAAAAGAAGAAATTAAAGAGAAATGGAATGAGATTTATAATTACATTCTGTGGTTCAGATAAGAACTTCGGATAGCAACTCATTTTAAGATTTTATTAAGTATAAATTAACTGTAAGCTCTTCGATAAGTTTTTCCGAACAGAAATAATGAAAACATTTTTGTTCTTCTGCGAAAGATTCACCTCTCCATTAGACCTAAAAATCAGAAAAATTGGAGACTGTAAATACATAATAACGGTGATCAAGACACAAATGGATAATCGTTGAATTTAATTCGTAATTTGGAATTATGTTAAGTGACACATTGAACGATTTAAGTTTATTAACAATTGAATTAAGATGCCTGGACGATACCGATTAACCAGACAAGTAATTATAGTTAAAACTGTTGCTGGTACACTTAAAATAAACTACAATACAACAATTGTCATAAAATTTAAGGGGTGATAATTTCAACTACCCACAATTTGATAAAATTAATGGGTTTTTATGGGTTACAATACGCCATTAAAGTTCAACGATTTTTAACCACAAAATATTTTCACGACCTAAAAATTTGAATTCTCTAAATGTGTATTTAGTATCGCGTTAACAACATAGCCAATTGGAAATTATGCAAATCAATTCTTAAAACATAAAAATAAAATAAAATGATTTTTAATTGAATTAAAATTATTGAATTGTTTTAGCTGTTTTGTTTTTTTTTTATCTTAACGATACTGGCTATTAAACATCCGTGTTTAATTATATGTAATCCGAGAGTAGTTTTTCAGTAAATGAACTATAAAACATACAAAACATAGACCACATAAAATAAAATGAGATTAATTTTTTGTTTTTTTTTTTTCTGGTTACCATAATCATTACCGAATGGTTAGAAATAAATGAAATCGACATTTATATGATGAAATACATTATAATTAAGGTACATTAAAACATGTAATAAATTAATAAACAACATAATATGTTCAGGAAAACTTAAAATAAAAAAAATAAAATTTCAATGGAAAATACATATTATTGCGAATTTGGAAGAGATTTTAATTGTGGTGTAGTTGTAATTCACTAGAAAATTTGTTTGTTTTTATAAAATGTAGTCAACATAAAATTACCAACATGAAATTGCATAAAAATTCGTTAAAATCCGTAGGATTAAGAGAATTTAATGAGTGAAACAATCGAAAGGAACTAGAGCGTTAGAGGGAGATGATAAATATTAATTAAAATGTAACTATAAATTGTTAAGAGATAAAACGATGAAGTTCACTCATTTACTGATTTGTTCATTTACTGTTACTTAATTATTAACTGTATGACTATTGAATTTTCCATTAATAAAATTCACATCTGAATCATTTTGTTTATAAAATCAATCCGCTTGTATCATTATCATGTTCATACATTCATGGAACATGAAAATGTTAAAGTGTTTAAGTAATTTATGTTAATCAATTTAAAATTATATATTTAAATGACTTAACCGAGTGCATCTAAACACGGTACGAGTTAAAATGTTTGATGATTTTGATACAAAAAGTCATCGTATTTACATGAATTTAAAAAGAACTTTCATTTTAATTTAGAATCAAAGATCAATATGCCAATTGTAGTATCAGACAAAAGGATACGAAAACAGTTGAATTTTCATTCAATTCCTTTTCGTGTTACCAATGATATGTAAATATTAAAACATTTGAAGTAAAAAACCATGAAACACAGAGAGAATATTAACTCATTGAAACGATGGTTTAGATACAAGAAAATGCTCAAAATATCATGTTTCCATCTGGATTCTATTCGTTCTGTATTTTTCCACTGAATTATTTAGAAATTACGAGAAACGTTTTATTATTATTTTTAATTTCTTATTAAATCTATTACGAATTAAATTCGTAAATTCGTTTTAATTAACTAAAAACAGAAAGAAAAACTCCATTTTTCATTAGTACCTTTTTGAATGATTTTATTAAATATTTACCTGAAATTTTGAACTTGTTAAGTTTTCTTTTGTTTTTCTATTTAAATCTTTCGGGCACAAAGGAAAAACAATTTAGGCAATACTCTTATGTATTGCTCTATATAATAGAATTCCAATGAAAAATATAGAAAATTAAATCACAATGATTTTATGTTTCATTGCCATTTAACATTATGAAATTTAATTGATCAAAATGTATAATGTTTCAACGTAATACATAAATACAATTTTTCTATAATAAAATAACAAGAATCCTCTTCATTAATAGGATAAGTGAACATTTAATAAAAAGTATAAATGAAAACATTTCAAATAGGAAAAATGATTTAAAAATAAAAACTGTATTCATTGTAATCGTTAAGTAAAATTCAAAAAGAAGAGACAACAAATTAAGATCACATAAAAGAATGATTGAAACATTTTCATTCTAGCAATGGACAAAAATTATTATTTTGAATCAGTAAAGACCAGTGAAATACAACAAAAGTGTTAGTTAAAAGACGTAATATAAATGTACATAAGATACAATTGTTAAGGACATAAATTTAATTTTTGTTTCTGTTCTTTCCATGTCTTAAGTGGTACTCTGCTTTATTTCTCACGGTTTTTTTTTTTTATTCTGTTTCTCTTCCTCGTTACATTTAGCTGAATGGCATACGACAAAAGTACCGGATATTTTTGTTACACTTTTTCTATTTTTTGTTAACCAAATAAGAGAGAAATGGAAAATTGTACCTTCTAGTTATACTGTTAAACCATTTTAAAATTTATAGCTGAACCAACAACAAGAACAAGTGAATGAAAACAAAACATAAATTGTAGAAAGTTAAATGATTATTTTGTACTTTTTTTTCTTCGGTATTACCAATCTAATAATACACCCGCACATTGTCCGAATTCTATTATTTTTGTCGGTTTGAGTTCGGTTTCCTATCCTTAAGCGGAAAACAGTAAGAAAAACTTCATATTGAACATTTTCGGAAAGTGAATGATTCTGTTTCATACATTTAAGATTATTCACTTCTTAGTATTGCTGATCTAATGTTACACCAATCTTCATCTTATTTGGTGTAACGAATTATAGCAATTTTAAAACGAGAAAAAGAAAGGATATTTTTAATGAACTCCATTTTCAAGTATCTTGTACATACCAGATGTACTGCTGTTGGCATTTTTACCTTTCTCTACACTAAATATTTCACGTGTTTTTGTATTTTCTTTTGCCCTCTTGTTTTGTTTTCATGACGATAAACAGGTTCACTTACAAGTTTACGAAATAAAAAGGAAAACATATAAATTTCAATGCTTTTTTTTTCTTCAACAATCTATTTAACAAAGTGAAAAGAGAAATTATTGTATTTAAAATAAACACGAAATGTTGGATTAATCTGAAGATAAATCGGTAACTAAAGTGATTTGATACCTCATTTTCTTTTGGCTTAAAGGTCTAGATAGAAGAGTTCTTTTATTTGCCGGTAATTTAGCTAATCAAATTGTCGCTTTTGATTCAATAAAACTTTTTCATTCGGTCAATGTGGTTGTATTATATTTGGATACTTATGGGATTACAAGAAATCTGTTTTCAGACTTTTTTGATTGATTTGTTGTAAATCATGAGTTTTTATCTAAATCCGGCCACCTTTATAAAGCGATTAATGTCCGTACAAAATCTGAACAGTAAGTTATGTGGGTGAGAGGTGGGTTGGCTGGCAGATGTCATCAACAGTGAATGAGGATGGTTCTTATTAGCATATCCTCATCGTATCTAAAATGTAATAAAATTTCATTTTCTCGAGTTATAAAATGCAATAAGAATGTTTAATGAGATTCACTCGTTTCGGTTCCGGTTACATTAAAATGAACAAATTGCATCTATCCGGTATTCGGGCCAAACCGTATAATTTTTGTGTGAAATCCTGTGAAAACATTTTCCGATTTTTTTCTTTCTTTAATTTGAATTTAGCAATTTTGAAATGTTGGCCATACTCACAAGTAACCAACAGTAGTTAGGTATATGGCTATCAGACAGTTCATAGCCAAAAAAATGAATGGTTTGCATACGATAGTGTAACGTGAAACTACTGGAAATTTTACTGATTTTCTTTTTTTTTTTTATTTAATACTGTACCAATTTATTACGCAATTCAGTGCAAATTCGATTAAAATCCAAAAAACCGGATTGAGAACGTTAGCCAAACCACCTTCTGTGTTAAGTGTAATTAAAATTCATAAAATAGATTAAAAGTTTTCAACATGAAAATGTTTTTTTTTCTCTTGTTCAATCCGTACATTTCAATATATGGGAAGATATTTATGTTATAATTTTCAAATGAAGTCCAAGCAACAGACAGTTAGAGCTTTAGAACGATAGAATACGAGAAAAAAAAAGTTTTATTTTTTCTTCCAGTTGGTTTATACTAATTTCAATTACCCATTAATATGGCTTAATGAACAAAGTTGAATATATCAAATGGTCTGACCATTGGTATACATTTATTGCAGTTGTAAATAATTAAATATTCATGACATTAAAATTTAAAAATTTAAATTCTTCTGATTCCGAATATTGTGTACATTTGATATACAATTGAATACGGTATTGTGTGCTAATTAATTTTTATCTAATTAGATTGATAATTTAATAAATATAAAAGAGACACAAACAAATAGAGAAAATATTGAATATAAAAATTAAAATCAATTTTCATGGATCAACATTTTATTTAGTCGAGATGAGAATATGAAACATGATAGGTTATTTATATGGACTTTGTTGATATAACATTATTGTTTCCTAGCTAATAAGTTTCTATTTAAATAAAATATAAAAATAAATTCTATGGGATTTTATGTTTTTAATAAATGATTAAAAAATTATAATTGTAAAACAGTTAATATAAAAAATAAAGATAGATAAAAAATTATGAGTATTTTATTCAAATTATTAAATTGAATTTATATTCATTAACATGATTATTTTGATTTCATATTTTGAATTTATTTAATTTTTATTTTTTTATTTTCATTTATTTCCAGTGTTTAATATCTTCCGTTTATCAGGAACAATCATTTGGTTAGTAACAATAGCAATGTCAATGGAATGAATTGAGAGATGAACAATAGAAGTTCTGATTCAATATTGAATAAGGAATAGTTCATTACCAAACAGTACTTTCTACTGCTTCAGAATCTAATTGGGACTGGAAGTGGATCGGATGTAACTGGATATAAAATTCTTTAAAACCTAGAAAACCTCTAACAGGATTTGCTTCAAGAATGGCATAATTTTATTCGATACATCAATATGAATATGTTCCAAGAACATGTATTTTAAATGTTCGACGAACGAGTTGAAAGTACATACAAAATTTACAACTAACTGGGAAGAACTCTTCTGCTCTTCTGTGGAATCTTCAAATTGAAATTTTTCAATATTTTGCCAAATTGGTAATGCAATCTGGTGTGCAAGAGGGCCAGAGTGCCACAGAGACAGAGTTAATTTACAAGGGATTGAAGCAAAATGTGGAAGGATCACGAGAATTCGTCCGATTATGCAGTCAGAATCAAAAAACTACTTCGGAGGTTGCACAGTTTATCATCAGATGAAGAAGTACGCTCACAAGAAATTGAGTTGAATAGTTAATACAATTCGAAAAGGATCTGCTCCTTACTACAAAAACTCACACGTTCAAGCTTTCAATTTGTTTGTACGCTATCTGGAGTTCAATCCTGAATACGAAGTGAGTGATAGTGTTCAGTGATGTAAATAAGTTATTTTTATGCAAAAAATTATCAAATTTTTATTATTTATTATCAATTCTCATGTTTTCCATTATTCTCTATTATCAGTTCTATTCGTTTGAATGTAAATAGGAATTCCTATTCAGTAAATAGAAATATCAATTGAGTTACATAAACAATTACTAGAAAAATTGAAGGATTTACCCCCACTCCAAAGCTTTTATCCCCAATCACGACTTTCTCATTGGCTCAGTGCAATCTGGCTATCAGTATTGAAAAGTGAGTGCTTGTGTTCAGTTCAGTGTGTCCATGATATTTATATAAGATGCAGAAAAAATTGTGGTGAATTTTTAATTTTTTATTATTTTTCTAATTTAAAGCAATCGCCTATATATAATATACATACGTAAGTATCTTGCAAAACTAATTCATCATTATGCCAATTAAATCGTAATTGGCTAAATAAATTTCGATTCAATATTTGTCCACGTGGGCTCAAATGATATCGTTGATTAGGTATTGGATGTTGGCAATCAAAATGTAAGAATTGTAAAAGAGTGTGTTGCATGTAATTTTGCCTTTTATTATTACTTATTGAATGAGATTTACACATCAACTTCACAGTATCGACGTGTCTCTGATTTTTTTGGGCCCAATTAGTTTCAAATAATTACCACCAGTTGCATTGTTCAAAAATGTACGATAGAATTTCAAACAGATGGCGGCCATTTTGATTTCACTTCAGAGAACATGCAATAACTTGTATTCTTCGATTGTGAATGTTTCTACATTATTTGTAGTCGATTAACTCTCGTGTAGTTGATTTTTTTAAATGAAAATATAAGAGTGCAATAGAATAGTATCCACAACGTTCATCACTCTATGTTGTAATTTATAAATGTGTACAGAATTAAGATTTCTAGTTTAAATTACTGCAAAAAAAAATCAAGTGTACTATTATCATACTATTTCTTTATTTTTTATATCATGTAAAAAATTAAAACTATTAGATTTACAATTAATTTTGGTTTCGCTATTATAATTTTTAAAATCACAAAAATTATTAATACTATAACATAAATTGCATTATTGTCAGAGAAATAAGACTCATATGTACCACATAAAAAGTTTTCAGTTGATAAATTTGAATATATGATATCAATCTGAGTCTCAAAGTTGGTAGTTGATGTATTCCCGGGTAGCATAGATTCCAATCCAGCTGCATTTAAGTGGGACTGTATTGAACTCGATTTGCCATTATATTGATCGCAATTAAAATCACCAAGAAAAATTATATTGTCATGGCTAAAAACAAAACTGTATCCCAAAAAGCATTGTTTTAAAAGATTTAATAGCTTTTGGACTTCTATTAGTGATTATGGTAAAATTTAACGCCGATATACAAACAATATCTATAATTTCATTATATTTTATTTGGCGATTGCTGGCAAATTTAATTCAACGGAAGGCTTAGAATAAATTAAAAGACCACCCGATTTCCCATTTGATGGTATTCTAAGAAATTCTGGGAATCCTGGCATAGATACATTTGTTCCTTCTTGTATTTTTGCTTCCGAAAGAACCAATATGTCAAAATTTGAGTACCATTTGCCACTGCCCAAACTACATTCTCGCATATGCGTTGCGATTCTGTCAAAACGCATACAAAAAAAATATCGTATATGCGATTTCAGGGGAGTAGAAAAATTCCTACTATTGTATGCGATTTCAATTTTTTTGCAATCTGTTAACTATCTGTGTTTACATTTTACACAAGCAA
>JXOR01000085.1:0-141257 GCA_001014335.1 Coboldia fuscipes | reverse complement strand
AGACAATCAGGTGTGGGCGGAATGTAAGTCGTTTATCTAGGGTGACACCCAGATATTTGACCTCATTCTCCCAGTTGAGGATGGAGTTTTTAAACAGCACAGGATTACGGGGGATGTGGATATGTTTACGAGAGAAACAGATAATACGAGTTTTGTCGGCGTTCAGCTTAAGCCCCCATCGACGGAAGTAAGACTCTAGTCTCTCGAGAGCGAAAGTAACGGCCGACATCAACTAGTTGATATCAGTTGAATGAAATGGAATTAGTTGTGTACAAGAATACAACATTTCATGAAATCGTGACTGAATTTCAGTAATATTGTTATTTTCATGTTTCCCATTCAATTAAAGAGACAAATGAATTACTCGATTTCCGTTTATTTCANAGATTCTAGTCTCTCGAGAGCGAAAGTAACGGCCGACATCAACTTATTGGGACAACTGTCTCTATAAATTATTGCAGTGTCATCTGCGTACATTGCAGTAAAATACCCGTCCAGAGTGGGCAGGTCAGAGACAAATACATTAAAGAGGGTGGGACTAAGGACAGAGCCTTGTGGGACTCCGTTCTTAATCGGGAATACATTAGACAGGACATTGTTGACACTAACAGCGGCACTCCTGTCCGATAGGAAACTCCAAATGAGTTTTAATACGTTCAGGNACCTTTTACGGGATGAATACCCGACCAGAAATGACGAATATTTGGATAGGTTAAACTGTCATTCATTCATCAATGATTCTTTAATGAATTTGGGACTGTGATGATAAATTCAATTTATGTTGTGGTTAAAGGAATAAGCTTATTGTGATATTAATGTTTGTAAATCTCTCCTGCTGATTTAAATGCATTTGTATGATTCGATGTTTTATAAACATTATGTTCTAGTTACTATTTCGAGTGGAACAGTATGTAATATTTTTATCTTTTGGGCTGGTGTCAGCTCCATATAGTTTTTCATTCCTAATTAATTATATGTGTGCATTATGATGGAGGGAATTTCCTCATGTGTCCATTAATGTGGTTCCATGCCATTGCATTATAGAATGAGGTGACGTATAACTTTTACAGTCATTTTATTTATATTACAATTCTCGTATAGACTATGAAGCACACATAATCGCCGACCATACATTATGTAAAGAATTTGTTTTCTTTACAATGTTATGTATATTTTTTATACAAAATGACAACATATTGGAGTGAAGAAGCGAGAAAATATTATAAGTAACTTAACAAATGACACGATTGCTTTAGTATTCAAATGTGTTTTTATTGTGATGAAGATAAAATTGTAACAAATTTTTTTGTTTTTGTTTGTATTTCATCTGAACAGTTGTAAATTAAAATGGAAATGCTCTGGTAGTACGGATGGAGAAATGAAGATAAATTTCTTATTGATTCGATGTAGACTTATAATTCTTGTTGCAGTCACTTAAAACTTATTTACCGGCAAAAGTAGAATCCAATGAAATGAATTTTAATGTTATTACATTATTATATTGTAAAGACAGAGCATATCAAATTACAAGCATATTATTTTATATGTCAATTATGGTGAATGGAATGTCTTTTGTTAATGTTAAAACAATTTGTCTGCCTAACTTTTGACGGATTGAATATGAGAAAGAGGATGTATTTTGAAGTCATATCATTGTTAACAGTTCTATCTCAGTGATGATTTAATTACTGTTTCAGTAAATAATGAATATCGTTTTAAACAAAAGTTAACTATTTTCTTAGTTTTTGAATATGTGGAATCCTTATAAGAGTTACCACCATCTCGGTTTATAAAGAATCAACTGTTTCCATTTATTTGGAATAAGAAATTTAAAAATGGTAACTGATAGTACGTGACCCAAATACAAAATTATACTTGTCTTTTATTTCACGTTCACTCTTTTTTGTTCTCAATCTTTT
This sequence comes from Coboldia fuscipes, assembly GCA_001014335.1. Lineage (NCBI taxonomy): Eukaryota > Metazoa > Arthropoda > Insecta > Diptera > Scatopsidae > Coboldia > Coboldia fuscipes. Next base: position 139,338 of record JXOR01000085.1, on the reverse strand, counting down.
TTTCATTTTACTTTTGTTCCGTTGTGGTATGAAACTAGTTGATTATTTCATGACACACTATTGGAATGTAACTGACAAAACTAAAAATATTCTTAAAGGATTACAGTTTTCATTTGAATTTACCTGACGTTTATTGTAGCATTGAGATGTTTTCAAGGAGTGCCGTGTAGTATTCATTTATCCCCAAATATTATTTGAATATAACAACGTGCTTATCAAATATTCTTGTTGAACACATCACCATCTGGGATTAATGTATCATTTCATATATTCCGTATCTCTCAACTTTTATAATTGATCTCGAGAACAAAGGGATCCAAGAATTCAGAGAACTGTAATCTATTCAACGCCACGGTTATTCAATATTTTTTTTTCTTTTACTGAGATTTAATGTATGTTGAGATAAAACGTTTTGTTTGATCCATTGTATCCAACATTGGATGTAATGATTTACACTCTAGGTAACTACATATCTCTCGTTCATGTACATTCTAGCGAAAGAGTGTGTGGGTTCATCCATTAAATTCTCAACTAATGATTTTCTGCATAAATATATTAAGCCGTAATTGCTTCATGATATGAATCAATGGAATGTAATTTCCATTATATGCAAATTAGTTCAAGAAATATTTGACATAATTTTAATTTTCTTTTCATTTGTTCTTTTACAGCTTCAACTAATAATAATAAAGATGCTGACTTAAAAGGACCAGTCTTTGTTACGGAACCAATAAATCGTATTGATTTTTCGAATTCATCTGGAGCTGAGGTAGCATGTCGTGCATCTGGTAATCCACCGCCTGAAATAATTTGGATCCGAAGCGATGGTACTGCTGTGGGTGATGTTCCTGGATTGCGACAAGTGTCATCTAATGGCAATTTAGTATTTCCACCATTCCGTGCTGAAGACTATCGTCAAGAAGTTCATGCACAAGTTTATGCTTGTTTGGCTCGGAATCAAATTGGAACAATTATTTCCCGTGACGTACATGTCCGTGCTGGTGAGTTTTAAAATGTTTCAATATTGATTTTCTTATCACTGATGGAATGATAAGTGCAGTATCATATTCTCATTGTTCAATGTGATCAATTAAATGGAGAAGACAAAAACGAAAAAATAAAAATGAAATGATATCTGTTGTCGCTTCTCGTTCCATCAGAATCAATTTAATTAAATTCTAGGTGAATCGACATGTACTCGTAAAGTCACAAGGAATTTATTGATCTCAACAGAACCGGATTGTGGTTTTTGAATCTGTTTGTCCACTTCACTTATTATTCTTATTCAACGCCACTTAATTACTGATGGTTTGTGGTTTCGCTTCTTGTTTTTATTTCGTTATTATTTGGTAACGAAATCATTTCGTTGTTCTGATGAACATAGATTGAGAAATACAGTGGAGTATCAGATAATTCAGGTAGTAGTCATAGAATCCATCTAGCGATTAATTGACTTGTATCATGATATGGAAGTTAAATAACCGATCCCTTTGGTTTGAATTTGTAGTGACCAGTAATTTGATGACGATGTTATTGGTAAATCGCGTGCTCGCTATTGAAATCCAACTAAAAAGTTTTTGCTTCAAATGAATCCGAAACTTGAATGTTTCACTGTATTTATGAGAATAATTTTCTCAGGTTTCTTGTCAAAGAGGAAATAGAGTATTGGGTTCAACAAGTCCATAAAATTGAAGATGAAAATTATTATTGTGTTTGGAATGTCATTCTATAGAAAGCGCGAAGTAACAATTGTCTTGTTTCCTTTTATTTGTGAATCGAAATTAAGCCATTATTTTATTGTTATAATGTATTCATATGGTGTGAGACAACCGATTATTATATGCCGTACCTTTCATTTCAAATACATTAATCTATTGTAAATGGCTCAATTCACGCAGAATCTTATATTTGAAATTTTCTTTTAACGGATTTCTTAGCAATTTGTACTGTATTTTGTATACATAAGATTTATTATTTTTAAGTGCGGAAGAGGTCATAGAGAATATGTATTATTATAAAATCACTTGGTACGCGATTGACCCTTTTCATTAGTATTGCCGTTGCTGATTAATGTGCTCAGAACAAAATCAACAAAAATACAGACTTTTTTCGTTTTCTTTCATATGAATATTCTGTGTACGATGAAGATTAAAGAGAGTCCATTGTTTATCACACATGGTGATAGAAGTATCAAGTGATTATGAAGACAATTGTGTAATAATGTTTTTTTTTTCAATTTCGTGTGTATTACATTGAATAGTTGTGACTCAATATTATGAAGCTGATGTCAACAAAGAACACGTAATTCGTGGTAATTCGGCGGTCATAAAATGTTTGATACCCTCTTTTGTAGCAGACTTTGTTGAAGTTGTTTCATGGCACAGTGATCAAGATGATGTGTATGTAGCCGGCAAAGAATATGGTTTGTGGGAACCGTTCATATTTTATTTTTAATTATTCGAAACCGTCTACAAGTTGATGGTTAAATAATTCATCCGGACGAATCCTTTAGAATTTTCCCAAGAACACTGAGCCAACAAGAGAATATTTTCTTTGTTAATAATTTTTTTCTCTTTGATGTAAATTGCATCCTGTTGCATAAATTGTATGTAAAACATCAGAATGATGTACTTATGAATCATTTTGTACGTAATGCTCTAATTCACATGGATTATTAATTGAATTCCGCTTATTTGGTTTAGTGGTCGCCCAATTTTATGATACAGATGTAAATAAGGCATATGTAATACGAGGAAATGCAGCAATTTTAAAGTGTGAGATTCCATCGTTTGTTGCTGATTTTGTATCGGTTGTGTCTTGGCATACAGACGAAGAAGAGACATTTTTACCGGGCAAAGAGTATGGTTAGTTAAGCAACGATAACAGCTACTGATGGTGGCTACTGATTAGTTTTTGTTAGTTACTTCAATCCATTATTTTTATTTTCCACTTGGCGATCGATCACATTCTCGTTTTCATGTTCTTCGTGTTCTTTGAGTGCGTTAGGTATTATAGTTCCATTGTTTAAGGTAATCAATCGTAATTAGAATTCCGGTCACATAATTTGTTTATGTCTTTTTATTTGGACTTCAATGTACTCTATTAGAACTAATCAAAAATGGATAAATTGTGAACACGACTAAATTAATTGTTATTTATTTAAAAATACTAAAGAACTTTCATGATGGTTTCAATTTTCATTGTTAAAAACAACAATTTAATTTTCTATTAAATTCACTGTTTCTCAGTTCTTTTAGAGTGCAATAGAATTACCATAATTTTATAATTTAAATTTACGTAAACGATCTGTATGTTTTATGTAACGATGGGGGACAACAAGTAATGTAATTTAGGAGGTGAGAATCTTCATTGTGTTCCCATAAAACCATTTGGTTCTACTCTAATGGTTTCTTAAGTGAATATTTACTTTTTTTTTTAGGGCTAAACTATCTCATCAGTTCTATTGCTAGTAATTTAAATGACCATAAATTAGTTAAATTATTTAAATAAATTCATGTGGTGTTAACGAAATGTCTTCTGTTTTATCCAAAGTGGTTCAACAATATTATGAATCGGAAGTGAATAATGAATATGTGATTCGTGGTAATTCAGCATTGCTAAAATGTTCGATACCATCATTTGTCGCTGATTATGTGAGTGTATTATCCTGGCATGACAATGATGGGAATACATTTAATTCATTGGCTGTAAATGATACCGCAAATGGAGATGATAATACGTTGAAGAGTAATGGGGTTTTAGGTTTGTGCTGAGAAACTAAAGATTGATTAGCAAATTGTAATTCTAAAATCATTGAAATTCCATTATCCTTTTCTATTGCAATCCGAAAAACTGTAAACTTTTACATTTAAATTCGACTAGGAATCGTTTTCTTGAATATCGGTGTATTTGTATGCAACGTTCTATTCTTGTATTTGAATGTACTTTCTAAATTTTACTAACTTGAATATATCTCGACTCTTTTATCAAAGTTGTGAATCAATACTATGAGGCTGAAGTGGTTTCTGAGTATGTGATCCGTGGTAATACGGCAGTTCTAAAATGTAATATACCGAGTTTTGTAGCTGATTTCGTTCGAGTGGAAGCATGGATTGGAAGCGATGGCACTGAAAATGTTGAATATAAACCATCCGATGATGATTTTGGTATACATTTGCTGTATTTTTATATACAACGATAATAATATTAAGTGTAGTTGAACGTTGTAATAAAACTAATTTGTGAAGTGTTAACACCATGTTAACGTCTAGTTCTCTTATATCGCATTGATTTTATGGATTAAATTCAAATGACAAAGATCCACCTTAATCCTTTCAAACCGAAGTTTGTTGAACCCCATTAGGCTTTATACATTCATATCGTTCTTTACATTGGTTTCACTACATTGAAAATTCTTTTAATATTTTAGTTGTAAATCAGTTTTACGGTGCTGATATTCTACAAGAATATGTGATTAAGGGTAATTCAGTGGTACTTAAATGTTCGATACCATCATTTGTCGCTGATTTTGTACGCGTTATAGCTTGGATCGATGAAGAAGGCAATGAGCTATTGCCCTCCGATAATTATGGTTAGCATTTTGGGGGGAAATGGGAATAATTGTCATAAACTTTCTGAATCAAAATTGATTTTTAACTCCAAATATCCTATCCGATTCTATTGTATTTTGATGATATTTGTTGGTTATGATAGTTTCCTCAAATTCTGGAGTTCTGTTGAGTTAAAATTGTTTCTTCTCCATTGCGTTTCTGTTGTAGAATTGATATTTATTGTTCTATGAATACTTTCGTAGTTGTAAATCAATTTTATGAGGCGGAAATATTAACGGAATATGTGATTCGTGGTAATACGGGAATACTGAAGTGTTCGATACCGTCTTTTGTTGCTGATTTTGTACGAGTGGAGGCTTGGATTGATGAAGATGGAACAGTTATGACGCCAAATGAAGATAATGGTTGGCATTTTTAAAAGAATCGTGTATTTATAAAGAGTACTAGTTATGGATCCTGTTCCTTATCTCATACCTATTTCAGCAATGACTTCGGAGTCAATGGGTTAAAAATCGTTTAATGGTTTTGTTAGTTTCTGTAGATTAACTCTAGTCGTTAAATGTCTGATCTTTTGCATTCTGACTTTTATTGTGGTTTTATACATTCTAGTGGTTAGCCAGTTTTATATGACTGAAGCAGAAAATGAATATGTAATCCGAGGAAATTCAGGCATATTGAAGTGTAAAATACCTTCATTTGTGGCTGATTTTGTACACGTGGAGACATGGATATCGGTTGATGATAATGTTGAATTGACCCAGAATTCAACTGATTTTGGTATTTTTCAATTTCATTTATTCAATATTGCATTTTGATATTGGAAACTAATCAGTGAAGGGTGGTTGTAATCAATTCCTTTGAATGTAATTCCTATTCCTTAATCAAAATTATGGGATCGTTTTAATCTGTTGGTTTTGATAAAATCTCTATAGTTGTAATTCAAACTTATGAAGCAGAAGCGGACAATGAGTATGTAATCAGAGGTAATTCAGCGATTATGAAATGTGAAATTCCATCGTATGTTGCTGATTTTGTATCGGTTGATTTATGGATGGATTCTGATGGTCAATCATATTATCCAGGAAATGATGAGGAAATTGGTACATGAGATAGTCAATACATTTTATTATCGTTGATAGCTTTTGTAGTTTAATTCCTATTCAAATAAAAGAAAAATGAATCCTATCAATTCCAAATTTATCTGATTCGATTGTCATGTTGTCTTATTAGTGGTACATCAGTTTTATGAAACACGAGTCAACGATGAGTTTGTATTACGGGGAAATTCAATTACATTAAAATGTTTAATACCATCGTTTATTGCTGATTTTGTTGATGTTGTTGCTTGGGTGGCAGATGATGGTGAAGAGTTTGCTACAAACACTGACTACGGTAGTGTGATTATTTGGGTCAATTATTTTTTGATAGTTAGTCAATATTGTGAAACACGGGAATTCCTATATTTCTATTTTTCTTCCATCCATGTCATTAATCCTTGTGAGAACTTTAGATAATTATTATAAAATTTAATTTGCTTTTAATTTAGTGGTTCATCAATTTTATGAGACTCGTGTGATAGATGAATTTGTTTTACGAGGAAATTCAGCAACGTTAAAATGTTTAATACCATCGTTTATAGCTGATTTTGTTCATGTGTCCGATTGGATATCAGACGATGGAGAAGAATATGTCCCTTCGACTAATGAGACCGGTAACTGTTTCATTATTGCTGTTAGTAAAGGCATCTAACAACAGTAAAATTAATTGTGAAGGGTTGATTGATTTGAGTCCATGTACTTTATATTTCCTTATGTTGTTTTTATAATTCCCTACTTCTCACCTTTGTATAGATTAGTGATAAGTTTAAATTGTATTACTTATAGTTGTGAATCAACAGTATGAGGCACAGGTGTACGATGAATATGTAATTCGAGGTAACGCAGCAATTATGAAGTGTAATATTCCATCGTTTGTGTCTGATCATGTGGAAGTTATCGATTGGATCGATAGCGATGATGGCCAATATTATAGAAAGGATACTGAACATGGTATTGTGTTTCGCTATATTATAATGATAGGTTGAATTTTCATGTTTTCATCCTTTTCCTGAATTAAAATTCCCTGGTTGCGATTTTTAAAATTGACATAATCAGTTGTTAACCAATAATTAGCAAGGGAAATAGTTCAATCGATTTGTTGATTTTCAGAAACTCTGTGATATAATTAATGGCTTCAGTTTAGACGGAAAATCAGGACAAATAGAAATATCCCGCTTTGTTCACTTAACTCATTGTGTTCATTATTGTTTGTTTTCAGTTGTAAATCAATACTATGAAGCTCATATACTTGATGAATTCGTTATAAGAGGAAATGCGGTTGTACTTAAATGTAATATTCCTTCATTTGTAACGGATCATGTTGAAGTTATGGAATGGATTGATTCAAATGGTGACCGATATTTACGCGATGAGGACAATAGTGGTAGGAATTATTTATTCTTGTTTACTACATCATACAATTCCTATGGATTTCCCAGAGTCTTTTCATCTTCTATAGTTTCTTCTTTCACTATTTGTTTAGGCTTCAGAGTCATAAAATAATTTCCAGAGTTCATTTATACATTAAATAGTGATGTTAGGTCTTAGTTAGTTTAATCTATAATTAATGGTAACAGAGATCATAGTACTGGTTTCAATCAACAAAAATTCAAATGCAATTAAATTGAACATATTTGGAACAAAGTATAGCCGTCCGGTCTTGTGATGTGTTCCACCATTGGAAAATTGATTTCTAAAATTAGATAAACAGCGATTGATCTAACAGAATCAACTATAATTATTACGTATTTATTAATCGTATTAGATTCTAATTTAGATTTTTCATTATATTCCAATATATCGTTTTGTATATTAGTTGTGCCACAAAGTTATACGGTGAATTTAATGGATGAGCACGTATTGAGGGGGAACACTGGAATTTTAAAGTGTCATATTCCAAGTTTTGTTGCTGATTTTGTAATGGTTGAGGCCTGGATTGATGATGAACTTAATGAAATTTATGCTGAAACTCAAGGAATTACACAGTCAAATTTTGGTACATGATATTTCACTTCTATAATGGTTAGCTATTTAGAGTTCGTTTAGTGTCCAGCGTTTAATTGAATGCAGGTCTTAATTAATTTGTTGGCTCTGTTCAAGTGATCGACGTTTTTCGGTAACCAATCCTTAGAAAATCCTATGCTCCATAAATCCATAAGTCTTACGGCTTACCTTTATCCTAACGATTCCCCCTTCACAATTAGTTTTATTATATGCAAACAGAAAATTTTATTCTTATCCGAAAGTCTTTGGTTGGAATTGAATAAGATTTCCTTATTTGCATTAGTCATAAGTTAGAAATAATGCATGGCATTTGCTTTGTAGTTATCATATTCATTTATAGTAATTTCTAAATAGTTTCGAGTCATTTTATTTTCCGATTAAAAAAGTTCATTGAACGAACAGTGTATGATAACAGTTGTTTGATAACACTACATTTTATAATCTTAATTTTATATATTCAACACCGACATAACGTTTATTTTCTCTCGTTTGTTTTATATTTTATTTATTTAAATGTTTTCAATTCATTCATTTCATCTAATACACATTGCTGTAGGTAGTAGATAGTTTAACATCTAATTGTTTCTGTAATTCTAAAAGCCTTGTAAGAACATATTCTAATATCAATTTTTTTCTGTATTTTTTTACGTCGTTTCTATTTTAAAATAAACAATAGATGGAAAATATTTAGTTTTACCATCTGGTGAATTGCATATTCGTGAAGCTGGACCAGAAGATGGATATAAAACATACCAATGTCGTACTAAACATCGTTTGACTGGAGAAACACGACTCAGTGCTACCAAGGGACGTCTGGTGATTACTGGTAAGTCAAATTGTTTTCATTCATATGTTACTGTTAACCATAAATATTTCTTTCAGCATATTTTATATTATATTGATTAGAATTAAGAATTTTATTAAATAAAACAACAATACTTTGATGGAATCTAAAAGAATAATGAAGTGATGACATATCAAAGAATTGTTGTTAATTTATTTGCCTGAATGTTGGGATAGGGTACCCTGTTGCGTTTAATTAATTGAAATTTTCATAAATACGCGCTTATTTTAAATGAAATTCGATTATTGTAAAGTAAAATTTTATCGCGATTTTATATGAAACGATGAAAATAAGAATCACTATTCCTTTATTGTGAACGCCCTGTCCTTCTCATTGTATCCCTTCTTGGCAAGGTAAGTGGCTGAAATTATCAAATGATCATTGTTGACATTTATTATGTTTTTATAACATTGAATTTATTCTGATGACAAACTATGTTAAACTATAAATGTTTTTCTCAATTTATTTTGGAAATGAATTGAACTGAAACTATGTAGAACCTGTGAATCAAGTGACACCTAAATTTGCTTCGTCACAAACTATAAGTGGGTTTCAGGCAGCCGCTAATACCCAAGTGACATTAATCTGTTCAGCACAAGCATTTCCCGCTCCAGTCTATCGGTGGGTTTCTATAAATTTTCCACTGTAGAAATTTTCATTTTGTTTGTTAAGCCCTTTTTTTCATTGAAATTCAATTCAAATATTTTATTCCCGTCCCAACATTAAGCAAGCAATTGCTAAAGAAACAAAATTCTTGAATTGTTTAAATAGAAGTTTGAAAACTATTAATCTGAAATCAATAAATAAATGAATAGAACCTGTTGGGAGTGTTGTACCAAAACTGCTGAACGGCAATGACATCAAAGTCATAATGGAGAACCAAAATTCATCAATTACATTGTTATGCCCGGCACAAGCTTTTCCAGTTGCCGTGTTTAGGTAATAAAAACCAGACTGCTGTTGTTTCGTTTCTTTTTATCTGTTCTATTGAATAGAATTGCTGAAAAGTTTTGCGGTTTTTCCTATCCTAACATAAAGTGGCAGTTGTATTTAATTTCTATTGAAAGGGTTTTATTTTTCATTGATTCAATTTGAAAATGATTTTCATGTTCAGAACCTGTTGGCAGTGTAAGTCCTAAATTAGCAGCCGGTAGTGAATTGAATTCATTGCGGACACGAAAAAATAATTCTGTTGCAATTTTTTGTCCGGCCCAATCGTTTCCAGTGCCGGCGTTTAGGTAATTTATCTGTCAGTCATTTGTAATTGGATCCCAACATTCATGCGTTCCCATAGTTGAAGTTCCAATTTTTTATGAATCACTTCATTGATGTTTTTTCTATTTAAACTGATTGTATTTGCAGAACCAATTGGTAGTGTGGCACCAAAAGTTGATTTTGCTGAAAAGCATCAATTTGTTGAAGCCCAGAATAACACTGCTTATAGTCTATTTTGTCCAGCCCAATCATATCCGATTGCTTCTTTTAGGTAATACTGTCATTTGCTTTAATTATTCATTTAACAAAATATATCAGCGGTTCCTATCCAAACATTCTGCTTTGTATCTTTCAAGTACTGAGGTTTAATGCTGTAATGATTTAATTAATTCAGAACCTGTATCAAGTACTGCGCCTAAAGTTCCATCTGTTAGTGCTCGACCAATGCAAATTGATGTGAATAATACCGTCTCACTGTTGTGTCCTGCACAAGGGTTTCCTGCTCCAAATTTTCGGTAAAGTTTCGTTGAGTTGATGTTCTATCTTCATTATATTGGTATCCTATCCCCACAGTGATAAAATTGATTGCATTAACTAATTCACTCAAATTGTTCTTTAATATAATAGAGCCGGTGTCTAGCACTGCACCCAAAATGGCAATGGTTAGTGCGTTACCAATTCAAGTTGAACATTCAAAAATTGTTTCATTATTATGTCCAGCTCAGGGATTTCCAGCGCCTAGTTTTCGGTAATGAATTATCTAATTCACTCTATTCGTGACAGATTATCCTATCCCATGAATTGATTAAATTGTTCTTAGTTCATTTCGGTTGATTGTCACATGTTTTGTGATTTCTAATTTTAGAACCAGTCTCGAGTACTGCACCTAAAATGGCAGTAGTTAGTGGTAAACCAATGGAAATCAATATCGAAAGAACAGTATCACTATTGTGTCCTGCTCAGGGTTTTCCTGCACCTAATTTTAGGTAAATCCAATATGAAGTTTTATGTTTCATTCCAATGGGGTACCCTGTTTCCAATATAATAGGCCTTTAAAATTCGTCTGAACAGTTTTATATCTGATGATCTTTGTTTCATATAGAACCAGTGTCAAGTACGGCTCCAAAGATTCCATCGATTATGTCTAAACCTATTGATGTGCCACAAGGAATCATTCTCTCTTTATTATGTCCTGCACAAGGTTTTCCAGCTCCGAATTTTAGGTTTGTGAATTTTTGGTCGAATTATTTGTTATTGATAACAAGACATACCTTATCCCAATTCAACCTGGCTTCTGTTAATTTCTATTAAATTTATTAAATGATAATTCTTACAGAGCCTGTATCAAGTACTGCTCCTCATATGCCGTCACTTGTGCAAAAACCAATTTTTATTGACCATGGAAGCTCAATTTCACTATTATGTCCAGCTCAAGGTTTTCCAGCACCTAGTTTTAGGTATTTCAACTTATTCTTAACCTATTGTTAAGAATTATTGTTTATATTTATAAGGGTTTCCCTTTTCTCAACATTCAAGCTCTGAAATGAAATGAATTGTATTCACTCTAATGGACTTCCAATTTGAATGTCGTTTATAGAACCAGTTGGAGCAAAAGCACCAACGATATCGAGTGACTTGAAATGGTCGCGAATTGAACGCCATATAAATAGTTCATTGACAATTTTATGTCCAACTCAGGCGTTTCCAGTTCCAGCATTCAGGTTAATTTCAATTAATCCATGTAATGTTTATTTACACTTTCCATGTTTATTTATTGGGCTTTAGAACCGGTTGGTGCTAAAGCGCCTACACTTTCTAGTGATGTAAAATGGTCTGGTATTGAACGACAAGTCAATCATTCATTCGCATTACTTTGTCCAGCACAAGCATTTCCTGTGCCGGCTTCACGGTATGTAAACACAGTCGATTCCATTTAAAAAAACATAATTTATGTTGACTACATATAATATACGTATAGAAATTTTGTTTTGTAACAGACTGAAAACGTGGTGTGCCGGTCATGTTGTTATTACACATCGCGTGTATGTTAGTTTGTAAACAAACGCTTTTCACACTCCTCGAGTCAGCTGCTTTTCTTTATCGGAAAATATCGGCGAAATTTCTAGCCGATTTCGTTGGATTTCAGAAAAGTGTTATACAGCGGTTTTCTTATTCGCCGTTGAAATCGTTATCACCCCTCAAGAGTTCAAATTTAATTCGCTGCACGTGCACTTTTCACGAGGGGTTGATAAACAAATAGGGTTGCCATGCGAACCAGCTGAAACTCACGTGTATGTCGTCTGAATTTTATTTTAATTGCGCATGTCCTTCACCTGTTGCTTCATATGATTTTGTACGTTCACTTCTTATTTTCTTAAAGTTTGTTATTGAATTGAATGTTGAATGAAAAGGAAAGTGATTTTTGCGCAAGTTTCACCCAATTTCACTTTCGTTTATTTTTATTGCTGCTTTTTGAGATTACTAATGCTAAGGTCAAAGTTATACGGATTTATTGCAATTTTATTGGTGTTGCGAACGATGAACTTTATCTTTTACGTGCAACAGTGTGTATTCTGTTCCACTCGGGTAGTTTGTTGAACTGAATTTCAAATGAGTGTCTGTTTGATTTTATTTTCGCATTTTAGAACCAGTGAGTGCAAAGGCACCAACATTTTCGTTGGAATATAAATTAATCGAAATCGTTAAGGAAGAAAAATCGAATTTTGCTTTACTGTGTCAAGCTCAAGCATTTCCCATTCCATTAATCAGGTAAAATTCGTTATGAATAATAATTCGTTTTGGTATCCCTATCCGTTTCTATGGGCACTTCTTTTTAATAAATTTTTTTGAAGAATATAATAATTCTTTGTATTGAATCTCTTAGAACCCGTTGGTTCAAAAGCGCCAACATTTACTTCTGATGCTGTAACGATTGGAGTTAAAGTTAAGCAGAATGAAAGTTTAGCTCTTACCTGTCAAGCTCAAGCTTTTCCAGTTCCATTGATTAGGTAATCTTAGTCTTTTAAACAATTAATTTACATGGTACCCCATTCCTGCACTACGCATAACTTCAAATTATGTTTCGGCTAATTGAATATTTTTGTTGATTAGAACCTGTTGGATCCAAAGCGCCGGCTTTTTCATTTGAAGCAGTCACTTTATCTGTTCACACTCGTTTGAATGATAGCTTAGCCTTAACTTGCCAAGCTCAGGCTTTTCCAGTTCCAAGTATTAGGTAATCATATTCGAATAAATTTATCTGGTACCCAATCCCATCATAAAGATGATTTTATTTTATCTTAATGATATGATTTTGTTCTGTAGAGCCTGTTGGATCTAAGGCTCCAGCTTTCTCATTTGAAGTGGTTGCTCTCTCAGTTCATTCACGTATAAATGATAGTATTGCATTGACATGTCAAGCTCAAGCTTTTCCAGTTCCATCAATTAGGTACATTTTCAATAAAATTTATTGATTCTATATGGGTATCCTATCCTGGTTCATGTAGTAGTAATTCAATTATCAATATTATGGTTAATTTACTACAATTTTCATTAAATAGAACCTGTGGGTACAAAGCCTCCAGCATTCTCTTCAGCCTCGAAAGGCAGTATTTTTGTCCAACATGTAAACGATAGCTTTGCATTGCTTTGTCAAGCTCAAGCATTCCCAGTTCCATTGATAAGGTGATTTTGCTTTCTTTTTGTTCAAACAACATTCTATTTTCTATCCCAATTGTTCAGGAGTCAATTAATATAATGTTAAGATACAAATTAATGTTTATTTAATTCAATATCAGAACCAGTTGGATTCAAGGCTCCTGCATTTTCATCGGCTTACACAAGTTTTAGTTTGATTCATAATCAGGGTGATAGTTTCACATTGCTTTGTCAGGCTCAAGCGTTTCCCGTACCATTAATAAGGTGATCTTTTAAGAAATTATTAGTCTACAGTCTAGTCTATCCCAACTGGCTATAACATTCTCTCATAATCCAATGGAATTTTAAAGTTTTGTATAACTCTTTGTAGAACCTGTGGGTTTTAAAGCCCCATCATTTAATGCTGCCTCTAAAAGTTATACATTTGTTCAAACAGAAGGTGATAGTTTTGCGTTACTTTGTCAAGCTCAGGCATTTCCAGTGCCTTTAATTAGGTTTGTTGTGATTCTTATTGTTTTTTTGAATCAATGTCTACACCTATTCCAACATTCTGTTATTAATTATGCAATAACATACTCATTAAATGCCACTTAACTGAGTGTAGGTTTAATGATACAATTATTAATGTTGGTTTATTTATGTAGAACCAGTTGGTTTTAAGGCTCCAACATTTTCGACTGCATCAAAAGTATCCTCGTTCGTGTATGAAGAACACGCAAGTTTTTCATTACTCTGTCAAGCTCAAGCATTTCCTGTTCCCTTAATTAGGTGATTTATTGTTATTAATTATTTAAATGACACGCAACGTTGTTAAAGGGTGTCCTACCGTGTAACAATCGAAATTTCTATAGTCCCAATAATTCAGTGCTTTTGTTTTGGAAATATCCATAATTATTTAACATTGACACGGAACTTTTCTCTTTCTTAAGAACCCGTTGGCTTTAAGGCGCCGGCCTTTTCTTCTGCAGCGACTGGTTATACGTTTATGCAGAAACAAGGGGATAATTTTTCACTTCTTTGCCAAGCCCAAGCCTTTCCTGTTCCACTTATTAGGTAATGAATATGAAAATTGAAATGACTATAAAACAATTTGCCTATTCCAACATTTATGGTGTATCACTTGATCATAATTTCAGTATTTGATTAAATGAAATGGATTCTTTCCGTATTAATTAATTTTAGAACCGGTTGGTTTTAAGGCACCAACATTTTCTTCGGCATTGAAGAGTTCTACATTTGAGCAAAAGATATTAAATAGTTTTGCCCTTCTATGTCAAGCTCAAGCATTTCCAGTTCCTCTAATTAGGTATGATCCATAATTCCCAAAATAAAATGTAACAGAGAGTACCCAGATCCTAAATCATTCAGCAATACGATTGCTAACTATCATTTTCGATTAATTTTAAAATAGAACCAGTTGGTGCAAAAGCACCTACCTTTTCAACGGATTCTAAAATATCGTCGTATAATCGAATGATTGGTCAAAGTTTCGGTTTACTTTGTGAAGCGCAAGCGTTCCCTGTTCCATTAATCAGGTAAAATTTCAAATGAATATTAATGAAAATGTCCATTAATATTTTATAATAGAACCTGTGGGTACAAAAGCTCCATCATTTTCATCGGATACGACGAGCATTTCATTTCGAAGACATGCAAATGAAAGTTTTGCACTTTTGTGTCCTGCTCAAGCTTTCCCTGTTCCCATTATGAGGTGAATCTTAAGTCACTTATCGATTTCATAAACAGCAATATCCTATCCCAATATTTGAAATCGCTTTTGGTATATTCATTAAACTATCTTAATCAATGGAACATTTTTGAAAATTATAGAACCAGTTGGTGCTAAAGCTCCAACATTTTCCACTGAATCTCGTGGTTCAATATTCGTTAAATCGGTTAATCAAAGTTTTGGATTATTGTGTCAAGCTCAGGCTTTCCCTGTCCCACTAATCAGGTAAAGGATATTGAATAATATCTTGTTTTGATTTTTCTTATATTAAATAGAACCAGTCGGAACAAAAGCTCCAACATTTTCTATGGAGTCAACAATTTTTACTCTAAAACGACAAATCAATGAAAGTTTTGCAATGTTGTGTCAAGCACAGGCATTTCCAGTACCTTTAATTAGGTGAATTTTCTCATAAGTTTAAATTAATATTCGTACTATCTATCCCAACATAAGGTGTTCTTTGATGAATTACATTTAATTCAATGTTATTTAAAATCTTGTAGAACCAGTTGGTGCAAAAGCTCCGACATTTACCTCTGATTCTAAGAGTTCAACGTTTATCAGAAGCATTAATCATAGCTTTGGATTATTGTGTCAGGCTCAAGCTTTTCCAGTTCCTTTAATTAGGTGAATCTAATAATGTCTGAAGAATCGGTTTTACCAATCCCAACAAAACGCAACTCATTAGATTAATTGAAAATCTAATCAAATATTCTTGAATTCTTTGTAGAACCGGTTGGCGCTAAAGCTCCAACGTTCACAACGGATCTTAAGAGTTCGACAATATTTAGGAGTGTAAATCAAAGTTTTGGTCTCCTCTGCCAAGCACAAGCATATCCAGTACCTTTGATTAGGTGTGTCCAGTATAACGATGATGGATGATATTCAAATTACTGATATGATGTGAGAGCAATGAATATTAAATACATGAAAATGTTGTTAAATTGAATATCATGATTACCTATGCCGCTACAGTTTTAATTGATATCACTGGTGGGTCCATTAAAGTAGCGGGTAAGTGTGTCATCTAATATTGTATTTTGATACATTTTAATGGGTCGCGTGCATTCATTAAAAAATATTTCACATTTGTTTTATATCATAACTATTGTGATTAACAAAACGAATTAACACATTGGTATTTCATATATTCATTGCTTATACGCTTTCAAGTACTTTTATGTGAGAATATTATTCCATAATCTGTTTATAATTTTGCAATCATCTAAATTAGTAATTGATCTATGGGTACCTTATCCTCTTTCACGGTGTCTGTTTAAATATTCATAAGTAAAATTAAAACTTATTGTAATATTAATGTCTAGAACCAGTTGGCAGTGTTGCACCAAAAATAACTGGAAGTAGACTACAAGAGATAACACAAGAATCAAATGAATCAGTTACCATTTTATGTCTTGGACAATCATATCCTGTTCCCAGTGTTAGGTAGTGAACACAATTATTTTAAAGTTATTTAATTTAATTAACGACTGGGTACCGTTATTCCACCTTCATTTATCTCATGGATAATTTTCTTATGAAAAAATATTTTTATAGAACCAATTGGTAGTGTAGCGCCAAAGATATCGGGTGACAGACTTCAAGAATTGTCAGTTCATAGTCATGCGGATATTTCTATTCTGTGCCTTGCACAATCCTATCCAGTTCCTAGTTTTAGGTATAAAGAATTTATTGATTAAAATTTAATGTACATAATATATGAAATGTTAAACATGACTCCTTATCTAAGAACTGAAATTGATATAATGATTTTTTATAAAAAAAAATTTCACATTGTAAAAACACAAATACCCTTGACAATCGATCGAGTTAATAGACGTTTCAATTGGTTCATCATTTGGTAGCCAGTGTACAAGTAAAACATTCCCTTTGTCTGACTAAGATCTTCTTCTAAAATTGTCTGCTGTTTTTTCTGCATTTCTTTAACCCTATATACCATAACTCCTTTATCCTGATTCCTATCATAAAATCGTAGTTTCACATTAATTCATTTACCCATTGGTGCGAATTTTAATTATATTTTGCGTTAAAGAGATTTTATTCTTAGTTAATAGTTATCAATTGTATTACAAGCACCGCTAGTATTATAAAAATGGGAAATTCTAAAATGAATGTGAAATTATTCAACAACGGAATATAGAACGATAAATTCTAATCGTAATTTTATGTCATTTAGATGGTACAAGTTCATTGAGGGTACAACACGAAAACAAGCAGTTACTTTGGATGATCGAGTGAAACAAGTATCTGGTACTTTGATTATCAAAGATGCAGTTGTTGAAGACTCTGGCAAATACTTATGTGTTGTGAATAACTCTGTTGGCGGTGAAAGTGTGGAAACTGTATTGACTGTAACGGCACCATTGAAAGCTAAAATTGATCCACCATCACAGATAGTTGATTTTGGTCGACCAGCAATTTTCACATGTCAATTCTCTGGTAATCCAATTAAAACGATCTCATGGATGAAAGACGGCAAATCGATTAAGCATAGTGATGCCATTTTACGAATTGAATCTGTTAAGAAAGAGGACAAGGGCATGTATCAATGTTTTGTACGAAATGATCAAGAAAGTGCTGAAGCAAGCGGTGAACTGAAATTGGGAGGACGATGTAAGTACATTCGTTTATGCAATTTATTGGAATTGTATTAACATTTATTATTCTCCCATAGTTGACCCACCTGTGATTCGACACTCATTTAAAGACGAAACACTTCAACCAAAATCTGGTGTTTTCTTAAAATGCGCCGCTGGCGGTAATCCAACACCAGAAATTTCATGGGAACTTGATGGAAAGAAAATAGCAAACAGTGACCGTTACCAAGTCGGACAATATGTGACTGTGAATGGTGATATAGTTTCTTTCTTAAATATTACTTCAATTCAAACAAGTGATGGTGGTTTATACAAATGTATTGCTAGCAGTAAAGTAGGAACTGCAATACATTCTGGCAAAATTAACGTTTATGGTCTTCCATACATTCGGCCAATGGAGAAGAAAGCTATTGTTGCTGGTGAAACAATGATTGTTACTTGTCCAGTTGCTGGATATCCAATTGACTCAATTACTTGGGAACGAGGTAAGAATATTCGACTTATGTTAATAGACATATTAATTAATTAGCTTCTTAATTTATAGACAATCGTATGTTACCAATTAATCGTAAACAAAAAGTCTTCCCTAATGGAACATTGATTATCGAAAACGTAGAACGTAGCTCCGATCAAGCGACATACACTTGTGTAGCGAAAAATGCTGAAGGATACAGTGCTCGTGGTGCTTTGGAAGTTCAAGTCATGGGTAAGTCGATTTTTCATTACTTAGTTTTAATATTTCAGCATTGAAAGAGTGAAAGCTGTAGAACGAGACATTAGGAATTTCCAAGATAAAAATTTCTTTCAGCATTTTTATCATCGTTGGTTTAATTTTCCTGGAATAATTTTTAATAATCGCATATAATAATATTTGAATTCAAAAAGTTTTGCCACAAATCGTGCCGTTTAACTTTGGCGAAGATGCTGTTAATTTGTATGACATGGTATCGGCTACTTGTACGGTTAATAAAGGCGATATGCCAATCGATATTTATTGGAAAAATCTTGAAACAGGAAGAAAATTATTTACCAGTGATGGAATTACTATTGGACGAATGACACCAAGGTTGAGTACCTTGAGCATTGAGTCAGTGATGGGAAGACACAGTGGCAGATATACATGTATTGCATCCAATTCAGCTGGTATTGCTAACTACACAGCCGAGTTGACTGTTAATGGTACAATTTTCGACTCAATTTCTTTGATTTTTTTTAAACGATTCGCTATTGTGTTTTATTGTTGAGTATTCTTCGGTTATCTTATTGGTTTCGTTAAATAATTTTTAATTTGTTTAGTCCTTCCACAAATTGTACCATTCCGTTTTGGTGAGGAGTCCATCAATGCATTTGAAATGGTTTCGGCGTATTGTACGGTGAATAAAGGAGACTTGCCATTAGATATTTATTGGACAAAGAATGGAAGAAAATTATTTACCAGCGATGGTATTTCTATAAGTCGAACAAATCAAAGAATCAGTGTATTGAGTATTGAGTCCGTAAGAGATCGACACACTGGCAATTACAGTTGCATTGCTGAGAATTCAGCTGGTGTTACAAAATTTACTGCAGAACTGTTGGTTAACGGTTAGAAAAATATTTACTGTATTGCTTTTAATTTGTTTCTTCGGTTATAAATTTACTTTGAGTTTAATTAATTAAAATTTGAATTGATTGTTCGTTAGTTCCTCCTCAAATTCTTCCTTTCACCTTTGGTGATGAAATCTCGAATGCTGGTGATATTGTGGCGGTACAGTGTATGGTGTTGAAGGGAGACCTGCCAATTGAAATCACTTGGCGACATAATAATCATTCAATCCAAGATGGAATGGGTGGTGTAAAAATTCAATCAATGTCCCCAAGAATCAGTTCATTGTCAGTTGATTCAGTGAATGCTATTCATCGCGGAGTATTTGAATGTGTTGCTATGAATTTAGCTGGCAGAGCAGAATTTTCTACTGAATTACGAGTCAACGGTATAATATTGTTTCTCTCTAATATTCTTTTCTGTTTGGTTTTATTATCCTTCTAAAGTTCCGCCTGTAATAACACCATTCACCTTTGGTGAGGAACCAGCAAATCCAGGTGAAAGTGCCGGTGTTCAGTGTATGATCACAAAGGGTGATACACCAATTGAAATTACTTGGGTGTTTGATTCAACACCAATTCATTCAGGGTTCAATGATGTTTCGGTTGTCAAAGTTTCATCGAAAACAAGTATTTTAAATATACCATCAGTGAAAGAAAATCATCGTGGGGTATACAAGTGTATCGCAAATAATAGAGCTGGTGAAACACAAGTGTCTGCAACACTTCATATTAATGGTACTCTAAAGTTTCAATTAGTTTCTAACATTCATCTGTTTGTTGATTTTTATTTTTTAAACATCCTGAATTGAATTCCCGTACAAAAGTTCCACCACAAATAATGCCATTCGCTTTTGGTGAGGAATCGTTCAATGAAGCAGACAGCGTTGGTGTTCAATGTACCATCGTTAAAGGAGATCTCCCAATACGTATCAAATGGACTTTAAATAATCAGCCAGCTATCAATAACGAGAATGGAATAACGATTACAAAATTCTCACCTAAAATCAGTGCTTTGAATATTGCTTCTCTCGAAGCAAACCATCGTGGTGTTATTCGATGTGTTGCGGAAAATGCAGCTGGATTTTCTGAATATTCGTCTGAGTTACATGTTAATGGTACAATTTGTTAATTTAAATATTTTGTTTTATGTTTTCTTCATCATGTTTTCATGACATCAAATCCAGTTCCTCCACAAATCATGTCCTTTAGTTTTGGTGATGAGCCAATGAATCCGGCTGATAGTACCGCTGTTAATTGTATGGTTATGAAAGGCGATTTACCAATACAATTTAAATGGACTGTTAATAATATGCCGATTGTCAGTGGTGAAGATGGTTTTCAAATAATGAAACTATCGAATAAACTAAGTTCACTAAATATTGAGTCGATCAGTGATAGTCATCGAGGTACAATTAAATGTACTGCCACAAATGCAGCTGGAAGTTCTGAATCATCGGCAGAACTCAAAGTCAACGGTTTGTGGTTTCCCATCAACACTGCTAGTTTAAATGTTAAGTTTAGTATATCCATTACCAACAATCATTCTTAGAATGTTCTACCTTTATTATTTAAGTTCCGCCACAAATAGCGCCATTCTCATTCGGTGAGGAAACTCTTAATTCTGGTGACATGACTGGAGTCAATTGTATGGTATCAAAGGGTGATCTTCCCATTGATATCATGTGGATTTTAAATTCTTCGCCGGTTATACATGGGGAAAATAATTTTTCGATAATGAAATTGAATCAAAGGACAAGTTCCTTGAATATTGAGTCATTGAATGCAAAACATCGCGGATTATACAAATGTATTGCCAAGAATCGTGCTGGATCCTCAGAATACATGGCTGAATTGCATGTCAATGGTTCGATTATTCATGATTCTATAAGAAATATATTCTTTAGTTTGAAATCTTTAGTTTGGTAGCTTTTACTTATTGGTTGAATCCTTTTAGTTCTACCTCATATTACTCCGTTTGCTTTCGATGGTGATGCAAATTCAGAAGACAGTGTCCAATTGATGTGTCATGTCAACAAAGGCGACTTGCCATTAACAATTAAATGGGAATTTAATTCAAGACCAATATTCTCTCACTTGGGTATCATTACCTCGAAGATGGGAGATCGTACTAGTTTTTTATCAATTTCAAGTGTCAAGGCAGATAATATTGGAAATTATACATGTGTGGCTGAGAACAGAGCTGGACAGCATAATCACACTGCTCTTTTAAATGTTCATGGTATTTGCTCTAATGTTTTAGGAATACATATCTAACGTTAAGACAAGTAGTTAGTATTCGTTTGATTTGTCACCACCTGTTTATCCATAATTTTCCGCTTCAGTGTTACCGCATATTCATCCATTCTCATTTGATGGAGAAGCAAATTCGGGTGATAGTGTTCAATTGACTTGTCACGTATCAAAAGGAGATTTACCGTTAACAATAAAATGGGAATTTCAATCAAGACCAATTTTTTCCCATCTTGGCATAACGACATCAAAGATTGGCGATCGAACTAGTTTTCTTTCGATTCCGAATGTGAATGCAGATAATATTGGAAACTATACTTGTGTGGCTGAGAACAAAGCTGGACAGCATAATCATACTGCTGTCCTAAATGTTCATGGTATTTGATTGTGTTTCAGAGATTTTTTACTCAATTAGTTGCTACTAGTATTGTTTATTACTTGTTTATTCCTTAAATTCCGCTTTAGTGCTTCCACACATTCATCCATTCTCATTCGACGGAGAAGCAAATTCAGGTGATAGTGTTCAATTAACATGTCATGTATCAAAGGGTGATTTGCCATTATCGATTAAATGGTTACATAATGATCGTCCTCTGTATACACACGTTGGAGCAATGGCCAGTAAAATTGGAGATCGTATTGGTCTTCTAACGATTGCATCAGTTAAAGATGATAATGCTGGTATTTACACCTGTATTGCATCAAATACTGCTGGTCAAACGAATTTTACAACTGAACTATTAGTCAACGGTATTGTTCGATATTCTAAATTCATTTGTACTTTTTGTTTATCTCCTGTCTTTAGTTCTTCCAACCATAATTCCATTTACCTATGAAGACGAAATAAATGACGGTGATTCAGTTGATTTGATTTGTCAAGTGTCAAAGGGTGATAAACCATTTCATTTCAACTGGAGCTTTGAAAGTTTTGATGACGCCGACCATGCCAAAATGAATATAAAAATTAAACGATTATCACATCGATCAAGTTTACTATCGATTCCAGTAGCATATTCTAATCATACTGGTCGATATACTTGCGCTGTTACGAATCCAGTGGGCACTGTTAGTTTTTCCACCAATCTGACAGTAAATGGTATTGTGTCTCATAGGAATAAGAAGCAAATTTTTTGTGGTTTTCTATTGTAACTAGCAGCTTTTCGTATGTTAATAATAAATTATTGCGGTTAATGGGCTTTTGGTTTAAACTAAAACTTCATTCATAAGTTCATTCATATTAAATCGGCACCAAATATCATAAAAACGGCAAATAATTTTAAATGCATGCGTAATTCAAGCTCCCATTCTGTAATCTCGTTGCATTTTAAAGTTCTTCCAAAGATATCACCGTTTCACTTTGGAGAGGAATCAATGTCAATGGGTGATTTAGTAATGGTAAGCTGTGCTGTTGCTTCTGGTGATCTTCCAGTTCACATTTTTTGGAAATTTAATGATAGTGAAATTGATTCATCGTATGAAGTCAAAATTAATAGGCAAGGAAAACGTATCAGTACATTAACGATTGAATCAGTATCGGCTGACCACGCTGGAAATTATACTTGTGTTGTTCAGAACTACGCTGGCGTTACAAATTACACAGCTGAATTAATTGTCGACGGTTCGTTTTGAGACTGCCTTAAGTTATTTTAATTGTTAATTTCCGCTGTAGATCTTGTACTTCTAAATTTTAAAAGATTTTATATTTTTCCTAATTCTCCTTAAGTTCCACCAAAGTTAAATCATTTTCAATTCGGCGATGATCCATTAAATTTTGGGGAACCCGCTTCAGTTCAATGCATGATAACTGGTGGCGATTGGCCAATGAATGTATCTTGGACATTTAATAATGAACCACTGCCAAGTTATTTATCTGCGAATACAATTAAGATATCAAAACATACAATGGTTTTATCAATTGATGCCGTGAATGCAAACCATGTTGGAAACTATAGTTGTGTGGTGCAAAATCATGCTGGTCACGCAAATCATACGGCTCGACTGTTGGTCAACGGTTAGAATTAATCACTACTGTTTGTAGATTAGAAATGATTTATTATTAGTTTGTAAACAATATATTAGTATACCTAAGAAGTCCTTTTATGGTTCCGCTATTAATCATCGATTGAAATTCAGTTCCGCCAAAAATAGCTACGTTTAGTTTTGGGGATGAGGCTCTTAACTCTGGGGAGTCTGCTTCAGTTCAATGTACTGTGTCAGGTGATATGCCAATCAAAGTAGAATGGCTTTTGGATGGCGCTCCACTTCCGACTGACTTAGAAATTACTACATCAAAAATGGGCAAGAAAATTCATGCCTTGATGATAGAATCAGTTAGAGCTGATCATGCCGGGAATTACACATGTGTTGCTAGAAATAACGCTGGATTTACTGATTATTCGACACCTTTGGTGGTTATTGGTTCGTCTTCTATTGAGAAATCACTTATAAACATTTTTAGATTACAATAAGCGCATGGTAGTCATTTGATATGTTATTTTACTAATCATATGAATCACATCCTTGTTCCTTAAGTTGCTCCAAAAATTGCACCCTTTGATTTCGGTGTGGAACCATTAAATTACGGTGAAACTGCTTCAATACAGTGTACTATACTGGGTGGTGATTTACCTATTGACGTTCATTGGGTAGTAAATAATAAATCTGTTGATGATTTTCACGATATATCAATTGTTAAATTGGGAAAAAGAGTAACAGCACTAACAATAGAAGCAGTGAGAGCACATCATGCTGGAAATTATTCTTGTCGTGCTCAAAATAATGCTGGGACCACTGAATACTCTTCTGTTTTGGTGGTTAATGGTTAGTCAAATGTATCACTGGTTTATTAATTTTTGGGTTTTGTTTTGTTTTCTATTCCACATCATATTCCTGAATTAGTTCCTCCAAAGATTGCTCCCTTTTCCTTTGGCAATGAGGCTCATAATTATGGAGAACCAGCATCAGTGATTTGTTCAATAGTTGGTGGAGATTTGCCAATGGATGTTTTTTGGACATTAAACGGAGCACCATTGGATCCATATCTTGAAGTATTGACAGAAAAACGTGGAAAACGAATCCACAATTTGATAATTGAAACAATTTCAGCGAAACATGCAGGAAATTTTACTTGTCATGCTGAAAATATGGCTGGCAAAGTATCACATACAGCAGAATTAATTGTTAACGGTTTGTGCTAATTACTAATTACTTTTAAATTAAGTGGTCCGTTTTGTTTGACTTTTTCCAGTTCCACCTAAAATAAGTCCATTTAGTTTCGGTGACGAGCCATCGAATTTTGGTGATTCCGCTAGTATTCAATGTTCTGTGACCTCTGGTGATTTTCCCATTGATATTAAATGGCTTTTGAATGGTCATATAGTAGATGAAAATATAGGAATATCTACAGTTAAAATGGGGAAACGATTAAGTGTTTTAAATATTGATTCAGTATCTGGTTATCATGCTGGTAATTTCACCTGTTTGGTGTCTAATAAGGCAGCCTCCGTAAATCACACAACACCGCTGATTGTTAATGGTACTTCGTGTTTAATTTATAAACAACAGAAATCTTAAACAGTAGATAATTTGTTTTTGAGTTGAAACCCAAACTAACAAACCCATTGCTCCGATTTGTTATAATTCCAGTTCCTCCTAAAATAGCTCCCTTTGATTTTGGTGATGAACCTTCGAATTTTGGTGATTCTGCTAGTGTTCAATGTTTGGTTACATCAGGTGACTCACCAATTCGATTTGAATGGTTATTAAATGGTGAAGTAATTAAGAATAATTATGGAATATCAATCGCATCGTTGGGTAAAAGAAATTCAGCAATAACTATAGATTCAGTAAAAGGATATCATGCTGGAAATTATACATGCCAAACTAGGAATTTAGCGGCGACAGTTAATTATACAACAGAATTGATCGTTAACGGTACTTCTGGTTCAATAATTCTATCAATAGAACTCTCTCATTTCATTTAGTTACCATCCAATCCTATGCTTTAATTCATCCATTCGATTTCTTTGTCTTACCCATTGGTTGCGATTAGTACCACCGAAGATCACACCATTTGACTTTGGTGACGAATCATCGAATTCTGGTGATTCAGTGACAGTACAGTGTACAGTATCCACCGGTGATTTACCAGTTGATATTGCTTGGTTGTTCAATATGGAACCAATAAATTCTTACTCGGGAATAAAAACATCTAAATTTGGAAAGAAAGTCAGCGTATTGACCATTGATATTGTGGCTGGTCATCATTCTGGCAATTATACGTGTAAAGCAAGGAATCATGCTGATGTTGCTTATCATACTGCTGTGCTTAATGTCAACGGTATTTTATGAACTGTAACCCATAATGAAACACTATTTATGAGCTGCTCTGCAATCGCTTTTTATTTTATTTTTATGCTGTGCTTTTAAGACCCAACACATTTCCATTTGTGTTTGTTGTAGTTCCTCCAATGATTACACCATTCTCTTTCGGTGATAAACAAGCGCATATTGGACAGTATTTAACACTGCAATGTACCGTATCTGAGGGTGATTTACCCTTGCAGATATTTTGGACTTTCAATAATCACCCACTAACAGAAGATCAAAATGTTATTATTTCTCGTATTGGAAAACGAAGCATAATGTTAACCATAGAAAGTGTAACTGCTCAGCATGCGGGCAACTATTCATGTCAAGGAGAAAACTCTGCTGGAATAACAAGCCATTCCACAGAACTTAAAGTCATCGGTGCGATTTTATGTTTACTTGATAATTTACTACATAGTTGTTTTCGATTTTTCTTTGGTTTTATGTTTAGTGCTCCCCCGTATTACTCCATTTACCTTTGAGGATAGTCCAGCGCAGACAGGTCAATATATAACATTGACTTGTTCTGTACCAGAAGGAGATTTGCCTATTCGAATTTCATGGATTTTGAACAATGATCCTGTTAATGATTATCCAGGAGTATCCGTTGCTAGTATGGGAAAACGTTCAAGCTTCTTAACAATTGAAGCAGTAGAAGCCAAACATGCTGGCAATTTTACTTGTTTAGCTCGGAATTTGGCAGGAAGCGTGAATTATTCTACAGAATTGAAAGTGAATGGTTAGCTGTCTATTAAAACAAGATCAATTGATATTGAGTTATTTGTCTGATTGTTGATTCCTTTATTCATACGAATTCTGCTGTTTCATTCATTCCATCTCTAACTCCGTATTATATTTTCTTTCATGCTAACTAGTGCCCCCGAAAATGGCTCCTTTAGCTTTTGGAGATGAACCTTTATTTCCTGGAGATTACTTTCAACTAACTTGTGCAGTGACTCATGGAGATTTTCCTTTAAATATAACATGGTTTTTAAACGATGAGCCAATATTTAATCAGCAGAATGATATTATGATTCAATATAATGGCAAACGCAGTAGTAGTTTAACAATTGATTCAGTAACTGGATCTCATGCTGGCAACTACACCTGTATTGGATCAAACCGAGCTGGACAATCGATTTCTTCTACTACACTTTCTGTCAAGGGTTTGTGTTTCACAACTTTTCTAAAATAATCGTTTGAGTAATTGAATACAATTCTTTTAAATTATATCGTTGTTATTTGATTATCGGGCAATGGGTTTTATTCTCCAATTTATTGTAAATTAATTGAACAATTTAAATATGTTGTGTTGCAAGAAGTTTTCTATTATTTCGATTATTCACAATCGCTAATCATCATAATGTGTATCAAATATCAAGCTAACCACAATGAAAAGCACGCATCATTATTATCGAATAATTTCCTAGACAAATATTTTGAATGGATCGAATGGTGAAACAGCGGAACTTTTCCCATAACATATTGAATCCATTTATCAATTAAATTCCTTTTCATCACCTTAACTAATCCATTCTGTATTTATCATTTAATTAGCACTTTTGTTTTATCGTTTAATGTTTGTTCGAATGATGTAAAATATATTGTAATCATATAATTATCATGTTGCAATTCTAACAAACATTAGACATTATTAAATTGCATGCTGTTTGATGTATCTTATTTGAATTAATACTTAATTTGTCCCGTACTAACTTTTCTTATTATTTGCTTGTAAATAAATATCTCATAAGATTTGAAATATGATTTATCATTCATGAAAGATGAAATTATTAAGTCACATTTCTAATGAATTTGTTTGTACTTTGTACCAAATAACTTAGTTTAAAACAAATTCATTTCTCTTATTGGATTTATGCGCGCAAACTAAGAGCGAACTGAACTTGTTACTAATAAAGTTTTTCCAATCATAACAATAGTTCCACCAAGATGGATATTGGAACCAACTGATAAAGCATTTGCTCAAGGTTCAGATGCCAAAGTAGAATGTAAGGCTGACGGTTTCCCAAAACCACAAGTTACATGGAAAAAAGCAGTTGGTAAGTTTAAAATTGCAAAATTTACTGGATGTGAATAGATTTTAATGTTGTTCATTTATTTTAGGTGACACCCCGGGAGAATACAAAGACTTGAAAGACAATGCCAATATTCGTGTTGAGGAAGGAACCCTTTACATTGCCAACATTCAAAAGACTAATGAAGGGTATTTCCTTTGTGAAGCAATTAATGGTATTGGATCTGGATTGAGTGCTGTCATTCAAGTCAGTGTTCAAGCTCCACCAGAATTTAAAGAGAAATTGCAAAACCAAACCGCGCGTCGTGATGAACCAGCAGTGCTACAATGCGAGGCTAGTGGAGAGAAACCAATCGGCATTTTATGGAATATGAATAATATGCGATTGGACCCGAAATCTGATAATCGGTACACAATTCGTGAAGAGATTTTATCAACTGGTGTGATGTCCAGTCTTTCAATTAAACGTACTGAGAGATCTGATTCTGCTCTCTTTACTTGTGTCGCAACGAATGCATTCGGTAGTGATGACTCCAGTATCAATCTTATTGTTCAAGAAGTCCCAGAGATGCCATATTCGTTGAAAGTTTTAGATAAATCTGGACGAACTGTTCAATTGAGTTGGGCCAAACCATACGATGGCAACTCTTTACTTAAACGTTATATCATTGAGTTCAAACGTTCACGAGGCTCATGGGAAACTGATATTGATCGTGTAATCGTTCCTGGACATACCAATGAAGCTCAAGTTCAAAAGTTGGCTCCAGCCACCACTTATAACTTCCGTATTGTTGCAGAAAATGAGATCGGAGCATCTGAACCATCAGATGTTGTTACAATTATCACAGCTGAAGAAGCACCATCTGGTAAACCACAGGATATTAAAGTTGAGCCAACGAGTCAAACTAGTTTACGAATATCATGGAAACCACCAAAACGATCAGATTGGAATGGTGAAATTCAAGGATACTATGTTGGTTATCGTCAATCAAATGTTAATTCATCGTATATATATGAAACTGTTCAATATGCAACTGTTGAAGGAAAAGAACTATCAATTGATTTAAATAATTTAAAGACATACACACAATACTCAGTACTTGTTCAAGCATTCAATAAAATCGGTAAAGGTCCAATGAGTGATGAAGAGAAACAATATACTGCCGAAGGAACACCAGATCAACCACCAAGCGATACTCAATGTACTACATTAACATCACAAACAATTCGAGTGTCTTGGGTCAGTCCTCCATTAGAATCAGCAAACGGTGTAATCAAAGGATACAAGGTTGTCTATGCTCCATCTGAATTGTGGTATGGTATGTATCAGTCATTAATTTTAATGTTTAAATGATAATTTTTATTAAATATTCTTTAATTTAATTGCAGATGACAAAAATAAAGATTCAAAGAAGACTGCTTCAAGTGATACCGTTTTACATGGATTAAAGAAGTATACCAATTACACAATGCAAGTGCTAGCAACTACTTCAGGCGGTGATGGTGTTCGCAGTAAACCAATTCATTGTCAAACTGAACAAGATGGTATGACCCTATATAGCATTTCATATCAACAGTACTCTAATGAGTTGTTTATTTTAGTCCCTGAACCACCAACTGCTGTCAAAGCATCAGTAATGGGTGTTGATGCTATCCTTGTATCATGGAAACCACCTACTCAACCAAATGGAGTAATTTTACAATATACCGTTTACTATAAACCAGAAGGAACTGATGACGAACAAAGTCAAAAGATTCCACCATATCAAATGAGTTATGAAGCTAGCGCTTTAGAAAAGGATAAACCGTATGATTTTTGGGTAACTGCTAGTACTGTAATTGGAGAAGGTCAACGTTCCAAAGTAATCACTACAAAGACAAGCGATAAAGGTATTGGCTACAAACCTTCATTAATAATTAATGAAATGAAATTACTGTTTATTTTGCTATTTTAGTTCCGGCTAAGATTGCCTCATTTGATGACACATTCGTTGTAACATTTAAGGAGGATGCTAAATTGCCATGCTTAGCCGTAGGATCACCAAATCCTGATATCACATGGAGGGTACATATTGCAAATTTCTAATAGTGTATTCTGAAAGCTATCGTAAATCTATTTTTAGGTGAAAGGTATTGAATTCCAACAGAATGATCGAATTCGTCAATTGCCAGAAGGGTCGTTAGTGATTAAGAATGTGAAACGTGAAGATGCCGGCGAGTACACATGTACTGCAGAAAACTCCATTTCTCGTGATTCAATCATCCATAATTTAATAGTGTTGGCTCCACCAAAAGCTCCGTATTTGGTATTGATTGGTAACACAACGGAATCACTTACGCTTCGATTGAAACCAGCTGAACATGATACCGCCCAAATTCATGGCTACACACTTCATTATAAACCAGAGTTCGGTGAGTGGGAAACAGCAGATGTCTCAGTTGATACTCAAAAGTATACAATTGAAAATTTACTCTGTGGATCACGTTACCAAGTATATGCAACGGCATACAATAAGTACATAAATTGAGTTAAAAATGTATCCTTATGAAATGATTTTAAATTATGAACATTATTTTAGCATTGGCGCTGGAGAAGCATCAGATATTCTGAATACTCGCACTAAGGGATCAAAACCAGTCTTACCGGAGAAGCATAGACTAATTGACACTTCCTCAAATTCAATCACTTTACGATTCCCAGCATTCAAGGATGGTGGATGTCCCATGTCTCATTTCGTTGTTGAAAATAAGAAAAGGTTGTATATCATAAAATATTCCAGAAATATAAAGTGTTATCGATAAAATGTGTCTTTCAGGGAATCAAATGAATGGAATCAAATATCAAATAACGTAAAGCCAGAAACTAATTTTGTTGTTCTCGATTTGGAACCAGCTACTTGGTATAATTTGAGAATCACTGCACATAATAGTGCTGGCTTTACCGTTGCTGAATATGATTTTGCGACACTGACGGTGACCGGTGGTAAGAATTCAGATTGCTTTTATTTTAATTTCAATGAGCTAACTAGAAGTGTCCTTTGAATTACGTATTTAATTTCAATTCTCCCAATAATTTATGACTCGTTTCCTTGCTATCCTCAATAAGCTATATTTTCCCACCTGAAAGGCACCAAAAAAAAAAAATAAATTCGTTTCGCGTCTCCAGTAGTATTTTATTTGAGTTATTAAGTTTCTTTTATTAGAAACACATACACAATCCGTATTAATTTGAATTAGTTTTTCATTTATGAATTTTATGATTTCATGGAAATTCGTTTAGTGTTATTTTATAATTTCGTTTGATTCGTTTCAAATCACAAATTTATGTTCACATACATGAGCCATCATTCAAACATAATGGACCTCAAACAAGACACACACGTAAACAACACATAGAAATGTTAGAAAAAATAACACTCTAAATATATGGCATATTTAAATATCAGGTAGTTGAATATACCACCAAACTCACAAATTAGATGAGCTTCATATATATTTTTAAATTTGCTCTAAGTGTTATAGTATTTTAAATTGTTCGTTTCCTTTTAATTTATTGGTACCCAATTAGAAACAGTGGTGTACTTATTATCAGTTGTAATTCATATTCCTTATTGGTTTTTGATATAAACATTTCAGTGTTTATGATAATTATGTTTGATTAATTTTGAATATAATTGATTTATGGTTTTTGTTGGATAAATTTTATTTAGTTAAAAAATGGAATCTTTTCTAATTACAAGTAAAAGATATGTAATGAGTTAGCATAACACTAAATACGAGTTTTCTCTAATTTTTGTAATACAATTGGATTTAATTAATGTAAATTCAATTGCTATTCCCTGAAACAACCGAGATTTGGACTAAACTGTTGTAAGAGAAAAAGAAAAACGTTTTTTTTATTCATTATGTTCAGATACAAAAATCAGGTACATTTTTAACTATGTGTTTCGCTAATTTTCAATAAATTATTAATTACGGATAGGAACTGGTACTGTCGCCAATCTCATCAAATTAAAACAATCATAACTTAACGAATATTTAAATCAAATCAAATTCAACGTAATAAAACACATAAAGATACATAATCACCATTTTACGTTAAACGGATCATTTAAAATTAAATTAGTTTTACTTTTTAAAAATATATATTTCGATATATAATGTTTGGTTATGGAGGTCGTATTCTGAGTTAAAATTTATCAATTAAAAAAAAAAAAATTAACAAATCACATCCCTTTTAACTTCTCTTTATGTTTATGCAATCAAACTATTTCTATTTCGTGAAATCATATCATCATATTATCATTATCATCATCTAAATCATTCTCATCATTAATTAAAAAAAAAAATAAATTATTTACTTAATTTCTCTCGTTTCGATTAAATTCTTTAAAAGTGAAAACTAATTTCTAATTTATGTTAGTCCTTCCTACCAATTATCTTTTCAACTAAATGAAAAATCAAAAATAATTTTATTGTAAATTTTAATCAACATTTTTGTTCTAAGTAAAAATTTTTGTTTGAATGTTAGTGGTTCTATTTATTCTTATTGCATAACTTCATAGTGCATTATGAGCCTTAATTTTATTTAATTATATTAAATGTTCTAAATGACATTTAAATTGGTCAGTGGAAAATTTAATGTAAATTATTAATTATGATTACGAATCTATTGAAATAATTTAACTAGACGAATTTTAGCATCGAATTAATGTAGCATTTAGGTGGAATGAATTTAATTTAAATTTAAATTGCAAAATTAGTTAAAACAAATTAATATGAAATCAGCCGGATTCTATTGGAAGCTTTAATGGTTAATGCTTTAAATTAATCATTGTTATGATCTCTAATTTAGTGTAAACTGTAAGATGAAACATATAGAAGACACATTTCAAATGAGATGAATAACATTAAAACAAAATAATTAAAAATATTCAAATCATAAAAGTAAAAACTGATAAATCGATAAGAACTAAATTCACATGATGAACATGAAAAACAAGAAAAAAAAAAAAAAAATTATTATGGTTGTTTCAGGGACGATTGCACCCTCACGCGATTTACCTGAACTCACTGCTGAGGACACAATACGAATCATTCTCTCCAATTTGAACCTTGTGGTACCTGTTGTAGCTGCCATCCTTGTTATTATAATTGCCATTATTGTTGTGATATGCATTCTGCGTAGCAAAGGCACTCATCACAAAGGTATATATCAATCAATGGATTTTAATTATAGATTTTCTTTTCTTTTTTTTTTTATCGCTCTTCTATTCGACCTGAAAAACTTAAACAAAATCAAAAATCCTTCCGTATTAAATGAACAATACAAAACAAATCTTTATCCGATTAATAAATCATCTGTGTTATGTCATATCATCTGTATATGAACAATGATGAATACTAAAACAATCAACAATCATGAATGGATATGGTAATGTATGGTAAAATCATAAAAATGTTTATGTTGGATGGATTCACAAAAAGGTACAATTGCACCTTCACCGTCAGATGTATCGCGTGCTGGAATTGGTGATGGTAAGCAATACCGATTGCCTTGGATCCCCGATTGGGTGGATTTGAACACAATGGTGCCATTAATTGCCACAGTTATTGTAGTGGCGGTGGGTATTTTAGTCGTATGCGTGGCCTTATCAAAGAGACGGATCGATGATCATCGTGGCGGACCAAAAGACGTTTACTGTAGGTTTTCATATTTCATCACAACCCATTGAATTTATTATTGAATATAATGACAAGTTTATTCTACTCTCATGATTGTTGAACGATATCATAATGGATAAAAACGACACATTTTATTTAAAATTGATAAAATCATTTCCCATGCAAATTCATTTAAATCACTATCTTCCATTCATGTTTGATTTTAATTGTATTGATTTATTCTTTGTAAATTAATTTGAGTGTGTTGTGTGACTGTGTGATTAGAATGAATGGAATAGAATATCATAAATTAGTTGATAAAGAATGTAAATTGAAATTGGCTTTTATTTAATAATTCACCTTAATTGAGTATTTGCACATTTCCATTTTATCATTACATTTAAAGTGATTCATGAAATAATTTCAATTCAAGAGATTATGATAAATTAAATTCATATAATTCATGTTTAAAAGATTTTGAAGTTGAACTACCAAATACAATTTAAATGTTATTAATAATATTTTCCATTTGTTGAATTCAGTACTGCTTGCGATTTTGAATAACATGGAATTTGATGAATTAAGAAAATTTATGAAAAAAGTAATGTAAAAGAATTCAGTGAGAAGTCATTTATAAGAATAATTTACTTTAGAAGTTGTTTTAAACAGATTTGCTGCTTTCAATGAGATTTAATTTTATAAGGAAAAATGGAAATGGCGTAATTTTTTACTTTCGTTTTAAAATAGATTAATTTTAATTAATATTGGTATGAATGCTTGTGCTTAATTTATGTGTTATGTTTAAGAATATCAAAAGATGCTTTCATTATCGCCTATATGGTATCTTGAAAAGGATACGTAAATCATTGAAGAAACTCGCAGAAGAAAAGTGCATTTAATTGGCTTTTAGTAATGCTAAATTTATTAATTTCATTGTTTATGAAATCACTTATATTTTGTTCTGCACAATTAGCGGACGTTTTTCTTATTTTAAAATTCTTTGGTTTTTTTCTGCACAAAATTTAGTAATTTTTTTGAAATTAGAACTTTGATGAATTTTATTTGCAATTTGATAATGTTTAAATCACAATTTTGTTTGACTAATTGCACTCGTGTTTTATTGTAAATTGCACAATTTTTCTTAAGAAACAAATTTAGTAACTATGAACGATGAATAGAAATTTAATTACAAGAATAAATATTTGTAACACGTTCAACTAATCGGAAAATAATATGAGAGTAATACTAATTATTTAAAAAAAAATGGAATATAAATTAGAGTTATAGTAATAACGAAAATATGAACAAGTGAAAAACGATAAAAAACTGGTAACAAAAGCATCTTCAGAAACCAATTTTCAATGTGGAACAATATCATTAATTCTAGATGATGTAGTTTACAATCAAGCAATGGGACCTGGCGCCACATTGGATAAACGTCGACCAGATCTTCGTGATGAATTGGGTTATATTGCACCACCGAATCGGAAATTACCACCAGTTCCTGGCTCCAATTATAATACCTGTGACCGAATTAAACGAGGTACCGTCATAAGTAAGCATCGTTTTGAACTCATTCTAACTAACATTTTAGCAGACTCAATTACTTACAGACAGATACTAGACTGTCTTGAGTTTCATATCAAATGGTTTAAACAAAATTGTTCTGCATGAATGTTGTAGATTCATTTCAATTCGATGCTCATTTTCTTAATTTTATTAAATTTACAAAATTTTGAAACATTTTAATTTCTAATTATGAATTTTGTTTTATTTTTTATTTAAATTATTTTTATGTTGAACATTATTCATGAAAATGTATTTATGATTTTATAATAAATCATTTGTGAAACATCCAAATACCATAACATGTAAATAGGCCGTAGTTTGAGATCAAATCATTGTACATGGGATCCACGACGTCCAGTTTATGAGGAATTAAAAACACCACCGCCAGTACCTCCAAGAGGTTATCCTGGCTCTGATGAATATTGTCCCCGACATGGGGGACCAGGTAGACCATATTATTTTCATTTTATTATTGGTTTCACTTTAAAAGATTGGCGTGTTTTGAGTTTTCAAAATTAATATTTATGAGTTTAAAAATATCAAATTAGCAATAATTAAATCGAGTTAATGAAAGCCACTAACCTTGATGCATAATATTTGGTAGCAAATAAGTAAGCTATTTGGTAAGAATGTAGTACACTTCTGAACTAATACGATCATAATTCATCTAGAAATTAAGTTTGGTTAATTAATCATTGCATGTCGAGAATCGTTTGAATATAACAATATTTGTTATATTCGTGTGTTAATCTATGTTTGATTGTGTTCTAAGGTATGGAAGATGAAATTTGTCCATATGCCACCTTCCATTTATTGGGCTTCCGCGAGGAAATGGATCCATCAAAGGCAATGAACTTCCAAACGTTCCCTCATCAAAATGGCCATGGTGGACCAATGCACACTGGCACAATGGGACCAAATGGTGTACCAATGCCAGGACCAATGCATTCACGTTCTGGATCTCAATCAATGGTAAGTTACAACTGTAAAAATTTTTTGAACTTTGCAACTAATATTATTTTACCTTCAGCCACGGCAGAACAACAACCGTTATGCAAGAAAGAACAGCCAAGGAGGCCAAAGCTCTATTTACACACCAGCACCAGAATATGATGATCCAGCTAACTGTGCTGAAGAAGATCAATACGTAACGACTATTAATCATTTTTATTTTGCGAATCATTCACTTACACATATAAATTTATTTCATTTTAGCGCCGTTACACGAGAGTTAACTCACAAGGTGGTTCACTTTATCAAGGAGCTGAGTACGATGACCCAGCTAATTGTGCACCAGAAGAAGATCAATATGGTTCTCAATACGGTGCACCGTATGGTGGACCTTATGATCATTATGGATCCCGTGGCTCTGTTGGACGTCGTAGTGTCGGTATGTTGAAGTCAATTGACTGCTAACTTTGTGTCCTATAAGAATAAATGCCATTTCATTTAGGTTCAATTCGTAATATGCCAATGAATGGATCTCCAGAACCGCCACCACCACCACCACGTAACCACGACAATAGTAATTCATCGTTCAACGATTCAAAGGAGAGTAATGAAATTTCTGAGGCTGAATGTGATCGTGATCATCCACGCGGAAACTATGGAGGTATGTTATTATTCACAATTATAGTTGAACAATTAATTTAATAGTGAGAGATTCACTGAAATAGATGATAAAATGCTTTCAATGAATATCATGTAATACGTTCACAATGATTAACCATTTGTTTATCTCACATTTTTTTTTCATTTTGTTATATCAGAAAATGAAACCAATAATGAGGGTGAGTGGAGAGTTAGAGATGTTGTAATGGCATCAATTCGAAATTGAAACATTGAATCAATATCATCATACACTAAGTACAATTTAAATTATGTTAGAAATTCAAGTGGTTTATGATTCCTCATAATTCATTAATTTTATTCACTGTGTGATGATTTTTTCAATATATGATTTCTCCCCTTTGAATTGGAATGAAAAACTTAGATGAAATCATTTTATGGTGTGCAATATACCATCGATCATTTAGTTGTTGTGAATTCTCTGATTTGTTATCACAAATCACGAATTTTGGTTTTTTTTTTAGTTTTGTTTTACACGTGTGTATTTTCCACTGAGATTTTCATCAATCATAGTACACCCCAATTTGAGTTGATCATTTAGTGATCTTGAAGTCATTATTAAGATTTTAAATTCACAATTTCCAGATTGTTAGCGACCCATACCGAATGGTATTGATGCATGAGAATAATGTCATTCATATTCAGTCATCAAACAGTGTGTTTTGCCATAAGAAGCATGCCAATAATCATAAATATTGGGGTTATTGAAACACTTATACTTCTATGGTTTTTTTTTTTTTTTCATTTAACATTGTGTGTGCTGCTAATATTAATTATGAATTGCTAATATTTTTAATGTTTGATTTTAATTTGCATCCCCCAAAAGAAAACATATTTAAACTCATAATATTCATATTGTGTGTGTCTCATTTTTATGTGTTTATTTGTTACTCGGTTTTGTTTTTATTTAACTGAAGAAGAAAAAAATTAAACAAATTTTAATACTGATATTAACTAAAACAGAGAAATAGTAATTATTAATATAATTTTGTTAATTAGATTATGATTAATTAAATGTTGTGTTTAATTAAGTCAGCTAAAATTGGTTATAAAATTAATTCATGCGTATGCTTTTGTTTAAGTCAATTTAATGAAGAGCAAAGCAAATATTGAACCTTTATGTTTACCATTTAAAATCAAAGTAATTGAATCATATTCATCTAACATTGAGTACTGTTTCTATATGATTTTTGTAAATGAACACAATTTTAATAGAGTTTCGTCATCATGAATTCATCATATTCACTCAAAATGATATCAGTTGAATTGAAATATTTTCCAATATAAGAAATAAAATGTTGAGAATTTGTTAATTTTTATTCTTCAAATTTGGGTCTTGTTTTTATCAGCTAAGAGATCACCACGTTCTCAAGACGGACGTACCACTGAGGAGATGCGCAAACTAATCGAGAGGTAAATTTGGATTCCATTTGAAAACTATTAGTCTTAGATACCATGCCACCAATACCTATTTCTATTGTCACCTAACCTATTGGGATATTGGATCTAATTAATCAACTATTAATCAGCACTAACTGACTAAAAACAAATTGTTTTATCAATTGAATATGAATTTGAATGAATCAAATCCTTTTTAATCCTATCCAAAGTCCAAAAATTACTGTCTCTTCATGTTAACGTTTATTGAGTCACTAATTTTCCATAAAAATTTCTTTTACCATTTGCAATGGATGTGTTACCCCAAAACAAAACTAAAACTTAAACACCCAAAGAAAATCGTAAGTTTGCAGTCGCATGATAAATTAAAGTAGAAACTTATTCGTAGTTAGTTGTTAAATGAATGAAATTTAGAATTGAAATTATTCAATTGGTTAATGCTTTTTTCAATATGCTTTAATGATTTTGTGACTAAATCTTATTTTATTGCTTTGTAACAACTAGAGCACACTCTTCTTAAAAGTTCTTTTAGCAACAGCATTCGTTCCAGATATTAATTGCTTATTAACACTGTGTCCATTTTATGGTGCAGAAATAATCAACAGCTCCTGGATATGCAGATCACAGAAGATTAGAATTCTTCAATTATGATGTTCTGCATTTTTATTTAAATAAATTCCGTTGAATTTAATTGTAGCTTTTTAAACGTTCTAATCCATTGCATTTAATTACTAACTAAAACATTTTTCTATTCAAATACTGAGTGTTACTTTAATGAATTTATAGAAACGAAGTCAGCCCCAAACTCCAAGCCGGCTCCCCCTCAGGACTCACAACCTACGATACTTTGGCAGTGTAATTTGTAAGCGAAAATCAATGAATAGCCAACGACCGAATAAATGGATGAACGAAAATAAGGGAGAAATAATAAGATCGCACACGGAACAATTCTTTTTTCGTTTTGTTCCCCTAATTCTTTAAATAAAATATGATCGCTTGATTTGTTTGTATTCGTTTCAATGGAAGTTTATTAATTTTTTATCAGAACTATTTTAAAATTAGTAACACTCAATTACTGTTTCTTAATGAAATATCAAATTGTTCTAACTTCGATTGATACTTTCATGATCCGTTACACATTAATCAAGCGAAAATATACGAAATTCCAGTTTAAAAAATGTTAAGTAGAACTGGATGAAATTAACACAGTCATCTTTTTTATTAAAAGTAAATAACAATTTTTTTGATGGAAAAGAAAATTGTAGAATTTTTTTACTAAAGAAAATAATATGTAATTGTAATTAATATTAATTTAAATAATTCATTCAACATATTCTATGTAATTTTTATAATAGCTTTTAATGATATGCGCTACTATTAGAAAATATCGAAATGATGAAAAAATGCGTTAAAAAAAAAAATGAAGAAAAACAAAAGAAATATGAAGCAAATGATAAAGACATTTACGATCAATGATAATTAATTCATAAATTCATAATGTTATGATGTTACTGCTGATTGATCGATCGAAACGTGAGAATCAAATCAGAGTTTTTATTGATTTTGATTTTATATGAAACACTATTTTATTTTATGTTAATTTTCGCAATTGATACCAGAAGTGTATAAGATTCCAGTATATTTTTTTCTTAAACTCCCCAGTTGATCAGAATTGGTAATGAGAAAATATGCCCTTTGCACATACTTCCTAATTCGTGTTATACTCAATTGATATTCCCCCAATGCACTTTTCATATGATTCCTCATAAACGCTAATGTAGACACTATCTACCTTAGTGCTTATGATTTGTAATCAATTACTCGATGTCACTGTTATGTAATAATTGTAAAATATGATAAGACGGTTGTGCATGCAAATGGTTGTGCAAAGTTCAATTTACTGATCAATTAATTGTGAATCACAAGTACATTTCTGGTTGAGAAAAAAGATAAATAAAAATCTGTTTATTTACGTTGTTTATTTTTGCAAAAATTCTTAATTTACCAGTTACTAATCCAGTTATTTTACTCCCAAAATAATTAAATTCTAATTTCCTTGCGAATTGGATGAATTTATGTGATAAAAATTTTATTAGAAATAGTCAATATATAATTGTAAAATATTATTATGATTTTGAATAGTTTAGTTTATAATAATTAATTGCTTCCCCAATATGTGTAAACCTTTAATTTGTCGTTTAAAATTGAATTCCGTTAATTTTTGATTTTGAAATTTACAAAAATCATGGCATTATAAATGAGAAACGAAGACAATTTCGATTGTGACGGTGAATGTCCGATAGGAAAAATTATAATTCGATAAAATTGATTAAGTGTAGGTAATTTAAACAAACGATGAAATGAAGAATATTATGATTTTCTTTCTGTTTTTCTTTTCGATAGTAATTACTAACCATTGAATATTGAATTGAATGAGTTTTCATCAATTTAATTATTCATTTAATATTAAATGTTTTTGTGATGTTCTATAGGATATAATTGAATGATAACAATGATTTCATTAATTTGCTTTTTTTTTAATTATTCATAATTCGAAATTAGTTTGTATTAAAAAATAAAACAAACAAAATACAATGGAAGATATCCGTTTATTCTCCCAAAGTAAAAGCATTATAAGTAATGTTGAAAGAATTAACATTTTACAACTGAATGCCATCAATCAAATTTGCTAAACATGATGAGAACAAAATATTTAAAAAACAAACACATAAAAAAGTAATAAAATAATGAAAACTTGTATTTTTTAGAAAAGAACGAAAAGAGAAAAAAAAAAATTAAAATTTCATAGTAAAAATATTAAGAGATGAATAATCAAAGATTCAATAATGGTTTTTAATGGGCTTGTCTTAAGAAAATTTACACAAATAATGAATATTAAAATATTAAGTTAAATGGTGCATAGAAAATGAGAGTTTGGCTTAATTTTTATTGTTGATTAATTGCAAAATCAAACATTTATGTTTCATATAAATTATGGCTAATTTTCCTATGTTGTTTATGGAAACTGTAAGAACAATTTTTGTAATTTTATTGTTCCTTTTGCATACTTAAAGTAACAGTAATTAGATAGTCAGAATCAGATTATGAATGCTTCTTATAACTCACCCATTACTGTCAGTTTAATCGTTACCATTTCATTTCTTTTACGCCAGAACATGGAAATTTTTTTTTTTTACAATTTGAATATTGAAACCCGGAATGCTAATTATCATTAGTTCACAATATCAATATTAAATTAAATGACAAAGTAATTTATTAAAATAGTGGAAATAATTAAAGAAAATTAAATAATTATTAACTTCTCAGCATACCTATTAAAATTATAAGAAATATTAGATATCTTGATCTTATTAGATGCTAACGATTAATAATTATTACTAATTCAAATGAAACAAATGATAAATGAAAGTTTACATAATAAATAATTATGATGAATATTAAATAAGTATACATAATCTTGATTAAATATTATTATGCCATAATTAATACCATATTTGATATACAATATCTTTATATCTAGATGTCTGAACGATGGTAAATGTGTAAGGATTTATAAATTTAAAAGAGAACAGAATAGAAATGGGAAAAAAGTTATGTGAAATGACAGAAGATGATGAAATTGTCGTTGCAAAACAATTATAGAATGGAACTCAAATAATTGATATATGATGGTGTTTATTTATAAGAGAAACCTCATAATATTTACGCATTTAATTGATTATAAACCAGTTATACCATATGAATAAGATGAATCCTCTAATCAATTTGTAGATGTTATACAGTCTCCATTTTTGCATATTAAATCCGTAATTGATTTTAAACGTAACGTACTCGAGTGCACCTCGTTAATTTCACTAAACGAATAACATGAAAATGAATTCATCAATTTTTGTAACTGATTTACTTGATTCAAAGAAACATTAACTGCCAGACTCATTAATATCAATGTCGTACTGTTAATCCATATGGCGCATTTAAACTACGTTTTGTAACTGTTTGAGGACTATCAGTTTGAGGTGCACAGCGAACACACATTTAAAATATTAATATCCATATAAAATCCATACCATTTCGTATAATATAACTATCCGAAGACACATAAATGAATAAAATTATGACTCTAATTATATACATTAGCTATATTGTACTACACTAAATGTAAACGTTTAATAAATTATATGAATAATCATTTGACTAATTAAGAACATGGAATAACAAAAAAAAATAAATAATAATAAATATAATAATCAATGGAATGGATAAAATTACCATTTAAAATCAGAATATTAATAATTGTGAAATGGATAAAAAAAAATAACGAAAAGACAAAAATATTATTATAAACTAATTAAAACAGAAGTCATTTCATTATCAATAATGTTTCGATCCTAATCAGTTGAGTCTGATGATTTAATTTTATGAGTTTTCATATATTTTGATGCCAAAAATTCGATGGCAAAATCAAAACTGAGATGATGAGATGAAGATATACAATTAACACAGTCGAATGGCATAAATTTAGTGTATAATTATTTTATTTAAGTAATCAGAACAACATGCATGATGCAAATATCGTAATATATTCTATTCCTATTAATGTGGGTTTGATTCTTAAATTAATTAGATTGCTTTTGGTAATATTTTTTCTTGTGTTAATTTAATTGTGCTTCTAATCTAATCAAGAACAACAATAAAGGTTTACCAAGTAATGTAATGACTTAACTACGGTGGTTTTACTTTATTAGAAAAGACATTTATTTTTCAGCTTAACATGCAATGTAATCGTTGAAGGACAAATGAATTAAATTTTCAATTTACAGATGTTTGTAATTGTGCTTGTGGTATTTCCTTCAGGAAAATATTTATCTACCGTTTTTATGTTTGCCTGTTACAATTAAATGGAAATCGTAATAAAATACAATACAACCATTTTGAAACATTTGAAAATAATACTAAACTTCAAAATTCAAAAGTTTCATTTCGAGCCTGTACCACTTGTCCATAAATAAATTGAACTAGCGGTATCGGCTTTAAAAATTAAACTTGAAAATTGGGAAAAAATCATAATTATTTGCAAAAGTTTCAAAATTGTTGTTGTAATCAATGCTTCGTGTCGGTGTAACAAATTT
The DNA here is from genome assembly GCA_001014335.1 of Coboldia fuscipes. Taxonomy (NCBI): domain Eukaryota; kingdom Metazoa; phylum Arthropoda; class Insecta; order Diptera; family Scatopsidae; genus Coboldia; species Coboldia fuscipes. The sequence goes on along the minus strand of JXOR01000085.1, from coordinate 95,953 downwards.
GCATTAGTATTGGTGCACTAACACAAATCCTAAGGAGAAGCAAAGAAAATCAGTGAAAAACCAAAAGTTTCATTTTTTTAGTTGACACTACCACCGCTAAATGGCGCCACTGTATGTGTTACTGGGGATATTTGCGTCCTTTTGGTATGTTCGTCTGTTACAATCAAATGGAAAAAGTAAAGAAATTTTCCGTTTTTCAAGAAAAATCCGACTGATTTGGATAAGTTGGAACAGGCAATCATAACAACAGGAGACAAATGTTGTCCTGGATGAGTGATAAAAGAAATTAACAATTGGGAACTCGATTCTGTGTAAAACGGAAAATTCAAAAATCCAAAAGTTTCAAAATTGTATTTATAATCTTCGATTAATTTTCAATTTTTTAACAATTTGCAATAGTGTAAATTCACCACAAATGTAAAAAAATTAAAAAAAAAAAGAAAGAGCGGGATCATTGATCATGAAACGCATGAACCTATCGAGATCCAGGATGAGATCTCCAGTATGAGCACTTCAAATCGCTCTACAAAACCAATAAATAACAATAGCTATGTAAAATCAGTGTTTTATCCATTAAGAAGTATTAGAATGATAATTGTTCTAAATCAAATGAAGTCATCTGCCTACAATGACATAATTAACATTTTCCACAGAATTATAATAGTAAAAAGACCATTCACAAATTGGTCAGGTAAGTTCGTTGCTCCAATTTGGCTGAATGATATTCATTCACACACAACAATTTTCCAATAGACAAAAAGTCACTTATTTACTTGTTAGCTGATTAAACAAATCATTAACATAATTCGAACCAAAGGTATTTTATTGATTTTCATGTATAAACTGGCAGTGATGTGTGGAAATGGACATAAAATATCCTTCGCTGTATTCAAGTTATTATTATTAATTGCTATCACGTATTAGGTGACCACAAAGGACTAAAATTGGTGTGTTTTATTCAATGCATTTGCATATAAATAACCAATCCCATTTTCACTGTTCACTATTGTCTATTCTGTGGGTCGTCACCCAAATGATACTGATGGAACCTACCGATAGTACGCTAGAAGTGCGCATTACTATCCCTCAGTGGATATCAGCATGTTGTCAGTATACCGTTAACCGTCAAACAAATCGGAAGTGAACACGCCGTTACTATAATGAATAATTGAAAATAGAAAATAACAACAGTTTAATTATAAAATATATAAAGGAATTAATTGATTACAATAAACAATACACAAATGGATAATCGAATTGCACCTGAAGAATGGCAACAAACTGATCACAATCAAGTTGTAAGTGCTCTGCAATGATTACATCATAATATTCCCTTATTTATTATGATTTATTGTTAGTCAGCCACACCTGAAAGCGCGGAAAATAAAACATCTAGTGAAAATCTAAGTTATCCATTGAAAGATGAGCGACAGACAACTGATGTCATCTTTGCGTTTATTTTGATCGCGTTTCTAATTGTCCTGGTAATTCATTATATTCTAACAACGTTAAAAGTGAAAATTGTAATTATATTGACACTGAGTGTTTTGCGTTTTTAGTTGGTTTTGTTGGGCTATTGCATGACCAGAGGTGATATTAATCGCATTGTGTATGGATATGATGATTGCGCCAATGTGTGTGGACATATTAATTCACAGGATCCAGTGGTTGGGTGTAAAGTTAGTACATATTAACAATTACTGTTTAATGATACATATTATGATCTAATAAATAATTATCTTTTATCTATTACAGGGTGGTGATTTCCGACAATTAAAATATTTATTAGTCCAAGGATCTGGAAGAAATGTCCATAGGTCATGTATCAATGATTGTCGTACATATCCAGGATAGTATGAGGCTGTAACTATTATGAACTTATCAAAATATTAATGAATGTATTTAAAATTTTAGTGAAGTTCTAATTAATCGATGTGTTCCATTTAAAACGAATTCGGAAAAAGTAAATTCATATTTCTCAAAGACTGGGATCAGAGAATTTTTTCAAGTGACTCTTATCTCATAAATGTTTAATCGGTCTCACGTTAATCTGCGATTTTTATTTTAGGAAGTATCTGAAGATCTCAGTATGTGTTGGAAGGAATTCATTTATTTGTGCCTAATCGCTTTACGTTAGTATAATATGCGTTATCGTGTATCTCTGTTGTTGTAATTTTCCAATTTTATTTACAGTGTTATCATTAATCATAATATTCATGTTTAAATTGCTTGTGAAATTTATCGTTTGGGTTGTATTGATTGCAGTCACGGCAGCTAGCATCGTTGGAACTGTCTTCCTATGGTACATACTATCGATTGATGTAAAATTTTCATATTAATTTTAAATTTCCATGATCAAATAAGGTTACAATATGGATCTGAGAAGAGGCACAACTTGGATGAATTGAGTAAAGATCGTAACTCAGCTAATTTAGCGTATGCAATCATCGGTACAATATTTACAATAATTGTATGCCTAGTCATATTCGTAATGCGTAAAAGGATTAAATTAGTTATACAATTATTTGAGGAAGCAGGAAAAGCTATTACTAATATGCCATTGCTTCTCCTTGAACCGATTTTAGTAAGGACCGATAACATCTCAACAGATCCATTATTAATTGATTCTATTTGTAGACATTCATTTCACTAGCAATTGTAATTGCCCTCTGGTTCTATTTTGCTTTGTGGGTTGAGAGTTCTGGTATATTAACAAATGAGAATAATCAGAGTGCGGTAAAGTATGTCAAGGACGGTACAATGAAAGTAACACGATGGTACAATTTGTTGGCATTGTTTTGGTTCAGTCAATTTATTGTTGGCTGTCAGCATATGGTGATTGCAGGTGCTGTAATCACTTGGTTTTTCTCGCGAAATAAATCGCAGTTGGAATCACCAATTTATCGAAGTTTCTTCATACTAGTGCGTTATCATTTGGGAACCGTTGCATTTGGTTCATTCTTGATTGCTGTTGTTCAAATGATTAGAGTGTGCCTAAAAGTGATCGAGGTATGTTAATAGAATTTTAGATTTAAATGAACTTGGACCATTAATGAAGTGTTAATCTGATTTCAGAACGCCTTGAGTGAGCCAAAGAATCGGATAACAGAAACACTTGTTTGGTGTTGTCAATGGTGTTTTGCGTGTTTCGATAATTTTCTTCGATATTTAAGTCGAAATGCTTATATTGAGACAGGTGACTAAGTGGCATATCTATGTATCAGTAATTTAAAATATTTGATTATTTTTAGCAATGTTTGGAACTCCATTCTGTGAAGCTGGACGTAAAGCTTTTATAATTCTATCTAACAACGCAATGCGTGTATTTGCTATTAATTCGGTTGGTGATTTTGTACTATTTCTCGGAAAAGCATTTGTTGTCCTTTTTACAGTATTGATAGGAATGGAATTGATACAAAAGAAAGATGGTGTTAATCACAATTGGGTGTTGTTATGTTTAGCTGGTTTATTTGCCTATTTGATATCGCACTGCTTTATAACGGTCTATGAGGTGAGATTACTGGATAATCACGTTTGATTTCAGTCAATTAAAATAGATACTTTTAAACAATTTTAGATGACGATTGATACGATATTCATTTGCTTTTGTGAGGATTGCGAATTAAATGATGGCATTACAAAACCATATTTCATGTCCCGTGGTTTAATGGAATTCGTTCAAAATTCAAAGGATGTGTTAGCCATCAGGGATAAACAAACAACAAATGCATGGTCCCACAATGGTTCGCCACGTCAAATGAAAACTATATCTAATTGGGATAATTGAATGAATCAATTATTCATCTATTTACTTCCAAAATATTATGAACATTTTATTTTTATTAATCTCTTCGCATTCGAATATGATGTATTCGTTTAATAACATTATGCTAACTATTCATTAGTTTGCTATTTGAGGAATAAAGTTGTCTGCCTTGTCTTCATTATCAATTTTTTTTAATTGGTCTATCCAATTAGTAACATGATAATACGAAATTGATGAATCATTTTCAATGAGTCGACAAATGTTAAATTTAACAAGTGTATTTCACGTGAATATACTAAATTGATAACGAAATTTTCATTCAACAAATTTTATTTAACGAACATAAAAAATTGGAAAAGTAGAAAATATATCATTACATGAATATATGAAATAAAGAAAACAAAATTTTATTAGACATTTTATCCACGAAGACGGACTTGAATTGGGAGTATGAAGCAAGCAAAGTTATTACTATCTGCATCTTGCAAAGTCAATTCAACAAGTACTTCAACTGGTGGGTATGTATTATCCATTGGGAAATTAAAACGATATACGATACGTTGTCCTGCTGATATTGGACAACCTCCTTGTTCAATGGTACTGCATCCATCGCGTAATTCTTCTGGTAATGGATATGGAACAGTGACACCACCAGCAGTAGCACGAACAAATGGACGGAAGCTTTGTACATTGCGATCTAATAGATTTTAAAAAATTTAGTAATCCGCCTAATATTGATATATCAGATGTTTAAGTTTTCATTACCAGCTACGAAAGTTTGACGCATAACTACGACATCACCACGACGGACCTCGCATGGTAAACTAGTACATCCTTCAACCGTGACTGACTCAGGATGGACTCCACGGCCATTACCTTTTAATTTATGAAATTATCGTATATCTGACACCTTTAGATAATATTTTAAACTTTACTTACATTGACTGACTGGTAAAGCCTGACCAAGAATGGCTGGCAAACAAACAGCTACTAATAATAAACACTTGTACATTTTCACTAAATGATGTATCACTGTTCACTCTCAATTAACGAATAATTGAAATGAAATTAATGTTCGTATTTATATCTTCTTAACCAAATGGGTAAGTTGACAGACAATCTTTATCTGCTAGACTAGGAATTCGTAGACCAACACGATTTATCATTAGTTTCACAAAAATCACCTTTGAATGTAACAGGTGTTTAATTTGACTATAATATAAAATTATCAATCACATATGTACTGACGAATCTATAAGTGTCCTACACTTAATGTGGCCGAGATAAAGTCGATGGAGGAGGCTTTAATTGTTAATTCAAGTGGTTAATTAATTGGTCGTAATTGATGAATACAATTGGCCAGGTGTGACAGGTATATAATGGATTTTAATATTATATTGATTGTATTATGGATATTTATATTAATTGTTGACTTAGGGGGTGGAGTTACAATTTAATCTTTGAAATTTTCAAACAATTTCCCAACCTGTTTTGAAGAAATAGCCTGCAATCAGTCTACCCAATAAATTCTAATTTGTAAGGAATTATCTGTTAAAAAATTTTATTTTTAATAACTAACATTTCGTAAGTAGTCATACGTAATCGAAGATGAATATAAATTTTATGCACGCACTTGAAGTGGAATTGTAAAGCATGAAACACCAACACCGTTTGGTTCAGTCAAAGTCAATTCAACGATCACTTGGATTAATGGATAGTTCGCTTCCATTGGGAAATTGAAATTATATGTGACACGTTCTCCGGCATTTATAGGACATGAAGATTGAATTAAGTCAGCACATCCGTTATGTAACGCGTCACCCAATGGATAAGGAACGGTAACACCAAGAGCGGTAGCTCGCACAATTGGCTCAAAAGATGCAACGTTCCTATCTGAATCGATAAAAAAAAATTCACATGAAAACCCATTTATGGATTGAAGAAATTGTTGACTTTGTACATACTAGCAACAAATGTTTGATGCATAACAACAGTGGAACCACGAGTCACATCACATGGCAATGCAGTACATCCAACAACTGTTACTGATTCTGGATGAACTCCACGGTTTTCACCTAAAGTTAATAAAAATTATAAAATTATTCAAATTATTTTGATTATGCCAACTAATATAATTACATTGTCCAACTGGTAGGGCTTGACCAAAAATAGCTGGTAAGCAAACAACGATTAATAAAAGGCCCTTGAACATTTTGAAGCAATGTACTTAGAACACTGAAACTGAAACTGAATTTACCGGTATTAGCGGCCCCCTTTTATACTTGAAATGTAATATAATCAGTCAGTCAGATTATCTGGTCCAAAGAAATTTGTTTGAATCATCATTGTTTAGTAACATCAAATCGTCACCATTTATCGACCAGGTGGTTAAATCAATTGTACGAAAACTTCACTTAGTAATCATTGATCAAATTGATCAAATGTACTCCCGTAATGAGCCACTTGTAATGGAAATTAATAGCAGACTCTTGAAACCATGACAAATTTAAGGTCGAGTATGAACACTTAAAAGATATTTAGTTTACAAGTGAATACCAAGCTTTACTATAAAAAATTTAAGAAATTTCAAATATTTGCACACTTTAAGCTTTCTTATCAACATTGAAAAAGTTCACTGTAATCAATTGTTTATTATCAAAGTATCACTTCAATATTTATGATCTATTCTACATTATTTGATAACAGAATAGCTTAACTGTGAGTAAATTTAATTATTTTCTACCTTTGCTTATTTAAGTAATTTAAATTAAGTACCATTATACAAAATGAGATTTTAAATTATGGAATCTTTGTAACAATCCAAGGCAGTGCTCCATATTTCCTATATCGATAATAATCATATGCTAATTTCCCCAACACTAATATAATCAAAGTGCCAAGGATACCATTTAATAAATCCAACGGTTGAATTTTATGTTCTGTTGGTAATTTACACACATCACCTCGACGCAATGATAAAACTTGTGATCGAAAATTTTGATCACCTTCAACATATTTACATGTGACATTTCCTGAATCTGATATCACCTTACTATACTTCATTAGGAACTCTTGAAATTTTGGTGTGAAATGACAATCACAACGCCATGGATTTTGGCTCAAATAAAAATGAAGCATATGATGATTCTTTTCTAAGAAATTATCAAATGCATAAACGGGAAACTAAAAGAATTTATGAAAATTATTTATAAATGTTACCATTAACTTAACATTATTAACTCACTCTAGTTAATTGATTTCCCTTTAAACTAAATACTCTAAAGTGTCGCAGCCAATTCCCGTTTTCCATTGAATCTGCACTTTTAATTTTATTGAAGTCCAAATAAACGTCATACACTTTCTGATAATTGATATTATTCAACATATCCAAATCGACAATCTAAGTTATAAAATATTCGAAATAACAAACAATAATCCTACAGTTTCAAGCACATACCTTATTGTGAGTAACATAAAGAGTCGTTGTATTTGGAGGCAATATGGGAGGTAATGAATTCAAATTCAAATTACTGCAATTTACAGAATTCATAGATATATAATTCATAGTATGTGAACCATCCATTCGTCCAACATAGGAAACAGAACAGCTACAGTTCTTTAGTTCAGGAACAGAACATGCCTCTCTGAGGCTCTAAAACACACCATAATTTTAATTTATTAATAAGCACTTCAATATAATAAGTACTAAGTACATTAACTCACCTTTTGAAATTCCATTACAATTAATATTGGACGTCCAAGATATCTTAAATCCCGACATTTCAAGTCGTTTACATCTGCAATTTTTTTGGTTTCCGTTCCATTTAATATCCATTTTAAATTTCTTGAACAATTCCATGGATTACCTAAAAAAAAACATTTCAGTACCAAGAACGTATAGCAAAAGTTGATGTCAAAACTTACCATCAAGATAAAGAGATTGAAAAGTATCTGTTGTAAATTTGGGAATTGACTCCATATGATCTAATTTATTCCATCTTAAATCAACAGATTTAACATTCTTCAAATTCATGAAAAGTGTGGGTCTCGTAAATCCCATGTTGGTCCATGAAATGTTGATACGCTAGAATTTTAAAACTGTTTCATGTAATATGACGAGCAAAAGACGTTCAATCCCATACCTCCAATTTGGCAAGCGAATTCGGAAAATCTTTTGAAATATGAGTAAAGTTACTGTGCTCAATTCTGAGTGCTGTCAAATTTATGAAAATTTTCAATTTGGACGGATCAAATGGCTTTGATAAGTTACACAAAATCAATTCCTTAGTACGATTTTCATCACCTTTACTAAAATATTGCCAACAAAATGAACTGGTTTAATTACAAAGTCATATTTTAAATCAACTGCTTTGAATCACCTGATATTCCATTTATCACCGAAGCACACAATCCTCGATTCTATTTTAGTACAATTTGACCGTCTAGTTTCATTCCCCATTTCTGCTGGTGGGTGCTTACAAATGCCTTCATATGTTTCATCTATAATGATATCAGTGGTGTTCTGAGTAATGATGAAGCCGCTAAAATTTAATTGAACAAAAATTCACTCCAAATATTAACTGGGTAAACTAAAATATTCAATTAACATTTCAAATATAATTAGGTACTTTCATTGAATTGAAAATTCATATTAATTGAATCAACAACACTGACAATTTACACCATTTTCACTCAACACTGACCGATTGAATTTGTAACCAAATAACAAAAATAATTATACTCTGGTCAATTATTAAATGTAATTTATGTACATTCGTGTTTCAGATGCTAAATGAACAACTGAGAGTCGAAATGTATAAATATAATCAGAATCAAAAATAATTCAACAAACAAAAATATTGAATACAACAAACATTCGTATTTGGCAACAATAAATGATAATTCTCTTCGGTCTTATCTTAATAGCAACTAATGTTTACTCAAATTAACCATATTATAATGCTTATCAAACAGTGTAAAAACTGTGTATACATTTCATAAAGGTATGCCATCTAGAATAGAACAATATTTCGGCCGAATTTAAAACATTTTTTTTTTTAATTTTATAATCCGATCAACCTGTATGTGATGCACAATGTAATTATATTTAATCCCATTTTATGGTTTTTGATTGATGCCAACATAAATACAGTAGCTAAGTGAGTTAAAAGTGTCATTTATTTTGTTATATATTTTTAGTATGTCTACATATAAGTATGGTGTGGCCATACGTCGCACAGATATTTAATTAGCGCCAGGTAAACAATGTGAGGTTGAAAAAACTATATATTTATTCGGTACTTTTGCCCATCACACGCTAAGCTTTAAATCATTTTTTTTTTTAAATATTGAACATTTGCCTGAATGAATACAATTTAACAGACGATATTCAAGTAGCATATTAATTCACAGTTCTTAATTTATGTATTTGACCTTAATGTACCACTAAAAGTATTGAAATGGAATATTTCAAATAACATCGCATCGGTTGACACTTCACCATTCAATGAATTCTAGATTAAACTTCTAATTGCTTTCAATAATATTTGCAATATCTTTCCACTCAAAACAGAGTTCACAGTATGGTTCGGCATCAAATTCTTTAGAAATATTCACCATACACTAAGTAACCATTAGAAAAATAAATTGTTTTTCTCACTGCTGGCAATTGTAATAATTAATGTATATCATAAGTGATTTAATACCATTATTTATTACAATAAACTGTACAGTAAGTGATACTTCCATTCTATATTCAACGCATGTAAAACTAATTAATTAAATTGTTTACTTGCCCGTTATGGAAATCTTACCAAAAATAACTGACTATGAAGAGACCGACTAATGGAAACCATTGGTATGCTGAGAAATCCTTATAATACATTGTTGGCATTAAAGATGAATGATGTAGTAAATACGATTCACATAAAAACTATGTTTTGTTTTTTTTTTTATCAATTTTGACAAAACAATTTAACTAAATTACAAAAGTTCATAAAATTTAACCAATCAACATACACACAATATTTTGAAGGTAACATAAATACGCATTTCGATTACAATTAACTAGATGATTACGTTAATTACTTTATTATGCATTCATTGTACTGTTGATATGATAACTGTTTAAAAAAAAACCAAGTAAAAAATTACAAAAATATGTTCAATTATATCTTCAATATTTCACTATCATAAAATTCTTGTCTAAACCGAATGAGTCAAATGTTGAACACATACTGACCCACCCGCTGAGACTACTGAAATTAACGATCGAATTCATTGTGCGACAACACTAGACAAAATTATTTCGGATACACGAGATAAAACCAAACTACTCTGTTGCACATAAGCTGAGTTTCAAATCGGTAGATTTTGAACGGATTGCTAATGAAACTGTGATCTGCATATATTAAAGGATATAAATTTAATATTTCAATTTGTTAACGTCGATCTGTCATATGTTTAAAATAAGAGATGATTAGTTTTGAAATTCAAATTTAACTGCTTATTTATTTAGTAATTATTCATATATAACAATCAGATGGATATCATTGGAAAGGAAATATTTAGTCAGTTCCTAGATCACATTACGCTTTTACACCGGCCGTAAGAACTAATGCTTCATATGGTTGCAAAAGTATTAAATGACTAGATACAAGTTGACTAAAAGAAAGAATAATCATATTCATATAAAATATTAAGTAATGAATTTAAACGGTTTACATACCCAAGAATATGTCTAGAGTTACCACTGACAATGGCGACTTTAAGGAGATGCTGATGGGTTAACTCGTTTAAGTCAACCAACTCATAATGATTTTGAACATTGAAAACAGTAATAACTTCCTCATCCTCATTATCAACTCTTGGCAAGTGACGATGTACAGCTAATACATTTTTGTTTAAAGCTTTTACTTTCGTTTCTCCATGTTGAAGTACTTCCAGTGATCTCATTCGCATTAACTGTTTAAAGATATTCAAATGGCTACGTGGATTACCTATTTGTGCTTCAACGTTCACTTTTTCATACAAAGGTGATACTGGAAGCCAAGTATGATTGTTGGTCGAAAATCCTATTAATTCATATAAATATTAAAACGAATCAGAATATAAATAATAAATTTTCTATTACCTGCACTTGTAGAGGAATCCCATTGGAATGGTGTACGTTCTGGATCTCTTGATAAACTCTCATAAATATCTGGATTAGAATTACATGCTGATGGATCAACACTATCCTCCCATGAAATCCAAACGTCAGTCATTCCTATCTCCTCTCCCTATAATTGAAACCATTTTGAATAAGATGATATTTAATGGCATTTAGACTATACACACGTTATAAGTGACGCTGACTCCTGGCAAAGTTGTAGTCAACATATTCAATCCATCAGCTCGATTAATTCCCATTCGAGTAGCAACACGATTTCTATCATGGTTTCCCAACTAAAATTTTAGTTAATTTGATGTTGATTTTAATATAAATTGACTTAACATACCACCCAATTTGCTTCACCGTGTCTGGGTACAATCTTAAGCCAAGAATTCACTACATTTTCATAATCGAATGCGTTCGAGTCATTGTGTAAATTTACAATTAATTGAAAATTAAATGGTATTTGAGATCCGTTCCGTTCACCATTTCCGTAATATGATTCAAGAGTTGTTAGGTTCGACCATGCCTCAGTCAATAAAATCCTGTAATTCAAATAATATTTAATCATCGTATCAATATCATATCAATGTCAATCTTTACTTGACATCGCCACCATTATTTTGAGTATAATTTTCAATATGTTCATGCCATTGATAAAGTATTTCAAGTGTTTCTGGTAAATCATATGTATAAATATGATTCAAATAACCTGGGTCCTCAGGATCATCTGTTGCTCCACTCAATGGTTCATCTCTCAATTCAGCATCCTCAAATAAAGATGGTACAGTATCAATTCGAAAACCATCAACACCTTTATCTAACCAGAAGGTTAAAACACTCTACAATAAATATTTTGCATTATTAATAAATAATCCATGGTAATAGAATCGAAAAAGTTTACTTTCATCATTGCTACCACATTAGGGCTGCGGTAATTCAAATCAGGTTGCTTAACAGCAAACTGATGCAAATAAAATTCTTGCCTCTTTTCATTCCATTCCCAAGCGCTCCCTCTAAATGCTTGGATCCAATTATTTGGTGGAATACGATTTGATGAATTATTGGGATCTTCAAATCCGGGATGCCATACATAGAAATCTTCGAAACCTGACTCTTTATTCACTGACTTGGTGAACCATTCGTTTTCATCACTTGAATGATTCGGTACAAAATCAAGAATGATACGAATACCAATCTCTTTTGCTGTTTTAATAAGATTTTCAAAATCCTCCATCGTACCATATTCAGGCTGAATGGCAAAGAAATCGGCAATATCGTAACCAAAATCGGCCATCGGTGATTTAAAAATGGGGGACAACCATGTCGCATGAATTCCAATTTCTTTCAAATAAGGGAGTTTTGAAGTTATACCTATTGATTTCGAAAGAAAATTTATATATTTGTTTCACAATGAACGTTTGGACACACAAACCATTCAAATCACCAATCCCATCACCATCACTATCCTTAAACGAACGTGGATAAATTTGATAAAAGGAGGCATGTCGCCACCATTCATCGGCCCCACAGACAACACCAAAAACCACTGTAACTAAACACAATTTCACCAACAACATTTTGTTATTCTTTGGAAACGATCTCAATCACTAAATGTGAATGAATGAATGAAGTACACCGGTGTTTCTAGACCTTTTATATTTGCAATTTTACACTTGAATTGCGGTGATTCGTAAGTAACCACCTGAGTATAGGGTCAATTATAACCGGTTACACTTCAACGGTAAATTCAATTGCATTCATACACCACTTTGATACAAATAAAATATTTTTTTTTTAAATTTCAAGTGATAACTTACGTATTTTATTTCCTTTGGGGGTTATTCAGTTGTTGACTTAATGACCATTTTATTTCAAATTAGTTTTAATTAAATAGTTATCTTTATAATTGTATTCGAAATTGTATTTTCCCAACTTCTGATTAAAATAATAAGTACATTTATACATTATCTAATAACAAATAGTAGTTTTGTTTTTATTCTCGACGATTGAAAGAGGATATAGTAATTTGTAATAATCAATTTGTTTGATATTAATATCAGTATTATCGGTAAGAGTATTGATTACACTTAATCATTACTTAAAATATTGACATAATTATGTTTGAATCACACCTAAGCCATCTCACTTATTTGAAATTACTGTTATGTTTACAATAGGATTTACTTGTCTGTTAAATGGCTCTACCAGTGGAATTATCTTAGTTGATATAACACAGTAGACATTATCTATAACTATGCAGTAGTCTTATATTATAAACCATTAAATTTAAAATAATTTTATTCTTTAATAAAAATTTTATTTATTCATCAACCAATTCAGTTGGTTACTTTTAACCTGTCGATGTAGAATTTGTCCAATTGCTAAGAGGGATATTGTTTAAAACATAATTTGATAATGTGCTCGTTAGAATTGAGGTGGCTGTACTCTCTGTAGCCACTGAAGTCGTTGGGGTAATTGGTGTGGTTCTTGTGATTGCATCAAAAACAGTTGTTAGCACAGAACTTGTATTTAAATACTGGCTGGTCGAAAGAGTTGTTGCAATTGTTGTTGACATTGTGGTAGTCGTTAGTGATGTTACAGTTATATTTCTAGACGGCACAAATGGATATTTTGGACAGGGATACTCTTGAGAACCCAACATTGAATTAAATATGTATGCAATGAAAACACCAGCCGTCAAACCCACATTATAGCTTAATGTCATTATATTTCCGGTTACCTCTTTTAAAGTGCCTGGCACTTTACTTGGCGCTAACATCATCGGTAGGCTACCAGCTAATCCATTTGTTAATCCTAACGCTGACGTAAATATAAATGGAGCCGTTTCACCAGCAATAACTGGTCTCAGTCGCGGTGTGCAGCACAACAAGATTAATGGTACTAAAACAGCTCGCAATCCTGACATTAACATTAATTGACGTCGAGACCAACTATAAGGAACCGCAGCCAGAATCTAAAATATAGATAATAACACTAATTAAATTATCATAAACAAATGTTTATTCAAGTGAATCTTGTATTACCTTGCCAATAAGATCGCATGCATTAAATGTGAACATTAACAATACTGGCATCCAGGAATCCAATCGACAAGATTTTATTTGTGATATTATTTCTGGATACAAGGAAATTGTAACACAATACGCCAATGCTATACACACCATATACGGATAAATAGCATGCGCCACCCTCCACCTTGATTCCAAACCAGATTTAAAATCACCAAAACTACTGCCTGAACAACTGGCTGGTGTTATAATATGCTCCACTTTAAACACAACATTTTGAGGCTGTTGAGTCTCAATTGTGTCTGGTAGTTTACTCAGATCAGGCAGTGTATTTTCACCACTCGTTGGGTTTGATAAATCATATACTGGATTGCTGAAATTTAAAACTTCTGTTGATTCTTTGCACTTAAAATAGGAAGAACAGTGAGTAATTTTATTTACCTGAAACTGAATCCTGTTGTTGCAGTAGTCTCTGAAGTAGACGATGAAACACCACCGTTTCTATTTGATTTCGATTCATCCATTATATTTTCTGTCTGTAAGGCATTAAAACGATTATTAATAGTATTGGGATTTCAGATCAATCAAATATTACTTACCCGTTCCTCATCTGGGCGAAGGATTATTTTAGAGCAACTCTTCATATAATATCTAACGAATGATGATTGAACAACCGTTGAATGCAATACGTAGCTGAATGCCACATAAGTGGTAGATGACAAAAAGAATATTACAGTTGATGCCTTACTAGTATGAATCAAAAATTTAGTCATCATACGATTAGCGGATACCAAAACACCAGCCACACCTAAAGGATACCATAATTATTATTAATAAACAGTTTAATGGAGAATGCAACGAATCCTGTACATACTTTCACCAGCCATAACGGCTTGTGTGTATTTCTTTGGTAGCATACTTGCGAACCCATAAAAAGTAGATTGTTGAACTATAATGAAATAAATATAAATAATTTCATTTAATTCTCGATATCAGAAGGAATATCCACATTGTACTCACCTGTACATCCCATTGCAACTAATGATACGGCAGCCAAATTAACGGAATATGCTTTGGTACCGAACATGTGCCATGCAACTTCACACAATGCAACAAATACAAGGGTGGTAAATGACACCACATAACCGAAGATAATGCGAGCTCTAAAGGAAGCTAGCGATAAAAGAATATTGTTACCAAGTACAGTTGCAAATGCCACAATAATATAAGTCATCGACATGTCCAATTCAATTAGTTCACCGGGAAATCTCTCACGCCAGTAATCTGCGGCCATTATGAAACTGTAAAACGGTGCAATGATGGACATTATGAATATTTAATATGTACAATAATTACTTATGGAGTAACTCTTTAAATATTGAACAGATTAAATAGAATAGAGGTAAAATTGATTCAAGGTTACCTGTTATATGGCAATACGAATCCGATTCCGGCCGTCATAAGGGATACATAAACTAAATGTTTGTGATCTTTTGGTGGCAATAAATCAATATCAGGACTGTCACTACGATTGCGATTTCTTCGGCCACCAAGTGGTTCATATGTGGTCGCCTCTTCAGCCTCCATTGTATGTATAAATAATTTATTAACAACTTTCTCTAAAAAATTATCTTTAAATATCCTTTACACTGATTTAAATTTACAAATAAAGAACCAGATCTTATTAAACTTTTAATTGCATTAACGCACAGTTAAATTCCATTGCAAATGACAATCTAATTGCGTGTTTGCCTTGGCCTTTAATAAGTTTTACTTTGTGGTTCTTCTGGTATTCTAGATTCACGAATTTTTTCTACATTATTATATTCAATGAAACACTTTCACTTCATGCTATTATGTGGATTCACACAAAAAAATTAAGATAATATATACTAAATTAATAACCAAATTGCTAAGTTATAACTTAGGAATTTTTTTAAATTCTGTTAAATGTAATTCGTTTTTAGATTTTCCAATAGAACAAAACTTAACGATATACGATGGAAACTTTCAATACAATAATCAGAAGGTTTTTCCTCAAATAAGAAAATACTGTAATGAATGTCACTGTATGGTTAGTAACGCTTGCGCAGATCAATTGCCAATTCTAAATAACAGTTTAAACTTTATTCTGTTGACTTTTTTCTCTTCATTGGCGTTCTACAATTACCCAAATAGACTTGTTTAATCAGATATGCAATATAAACAGTTTTCAAACACATTTGAGTGAGACAACTCATTTAGGGATCTGTAAATTTAATCATTTTAATATAACATAATATATAAATTGCACATATCAATTATTTTATCATTTACAACTAGATGAAACGATAATATAGTTTCTTTTTAATTCATTCATATAAATAGAATCAGATGCAATTAGATTATAACGGATATTTAACAATTAAGGCAATAAATCTTACAGTATTTATTTACATCAACATTCTACTACTTCTTAGATGATGTTTATAATTTAGCCCATATTATGTTTGTAAAGCAGGAATGCTTGAGAATTTGTAAATACTGTCTTTATATAATTATTCCTGTTATAAGATAATTTTCCTAAATATTAATTGTGCTTTTTGCTGAGAGAATCATAACTTGGTGGCGGCTCCTAAAATTAATGAATTCATTGGAATCACAATAAACCATAATAACAATTAGAAATGTATTTAAATTACATAATAAGCTGGTGGTGGTACATATGCGGTTTGTGGTTGATTAGGATCGTAATATGCACTTTGTGCTGCCTCAGCTTCTTTCGAATCTAAAAGTAAACAATAATTGTTTATTATTCACCCCAAGGATATTGTTATGAGAAAAGCTTACTTGGTGGTGGTGGTGCGGAGAATCCAGTTGCCATATCATTCAAATTTGGATATCCTGCCGATCCAGATGGTGCCGTTGGATTAAACGGTGCACTCGGATAATTGGGATTAGATGGACCACCTGCTGGAGGAGCACCAGGATAACCGGGATATGATGTTCCTGGATATCCACCTTGTTGAGCACCAGGATACCGACCTGAAGGGGCACCAGGATATCCACCTGAAGGCGCACCAGGATATCCACCTGAGGATGCTCCAGGATATCCACCAGGAGCACCTGGGTAACCACCTGGTTGCGAACCACCGTGTCCAACAGCTGGTGTCATTCCTATGATTCAGATTTTAAAAATAACAAAAATTATATATAAAAAACTTGAAAAAAAAATCATTAGTCTTCTAGCAACTCAATCACGACATTTGTATTCTTCAGGTTCTACGGAAATTAATAGCAAGTTGAAGTTGTGCTAAATAGTTATTTCAGAGCAGATATCTCACTCAAATTGGGTTCAATATAATCGGGAATGGGTTCATAAAATTCATTTTCTTTTTCACCTGGACCAATTCCTGGATATGGTGGCGGATTATCAATCATAAACACTGAATTTGGTGGTGGACCATTCGGGAATGCTTGAGAGTTTGGCACCCAACCATAATAGCCACTTGGATTTGGCGCATAAGCCGGTGGTGGTGCCTCATACCAGGATCCAGTGGGTGGTGTGTACGGTGGTGGTGGAGCATTATTAGAGTTCTTTTGTGCCATGAAAGCAGCTCTTAGCATTGCTTGACCAAAATCGATTGCACCACCCTTAGGAAATTGTAATTTGAATTTCACTTCACCCGTCCAGTGTCCATTGTCTTGAGCCCTTACTTTACCAGTAATGTAATTGGCACCGAAAATTGGTTGTTCAATTTCGACCTACAAACACATATCCGATTAAACATTATTCTAGTAAAATTGATCAATTGGTACCACCATACTTACATTCGACATACAAACAAACGGTGAACTGAACGACTGTAGCGGATCACTTTGTTGTTTATTGTTATAGATAACACGATGAGTGGTTAAATAAAGTCGTCCCTTTTTAGTTCCCTGGAACATGATGTTGTCCTGTCCACTGAAATCCAATGTTACATTGTCGGAGAACAGCAGAATGCTAAACGAAAGGGTAAGAAACAGAACGAATGATGAAATCATGTAAATTAGATGAATCATTGCCCTTGATTAGGTGAACCCGCAGTAAACCAAGCGACAAGTAGTTCTCACCTTTCTCCAGAATGGATCAATACACCATCGTTAGCGTGAGCCGTGTTAACAGACATATTACAGGAGTTATTGTTTCTTGCACTGGGTTAAATTAAACGTCTTGAATTAAGCTTCAGCAATATAATTTAAAAAAATAAATAAATTGCGACGAAAAAAGTTGTCACAGATTCCAATTTCATTCACTTTTTAATCTGATTAATGATAGAAGATGATAGAAAAAGGCAATATATTAATTCGAGTTGCTATATGCCTTTACATCTAATTTGTTCTCAATACTATAATTGAAACGAAGAATTTTTTTCATCCACCTCGTATCAGTATACTGGCCGTTCAATGCGTTTAAGCAATTTCAGGCAGAAAATTATTGAGGAAACCAAGCGATTAAGATGGACCCATTTAACATTCAAAATTCTCAAAAAGGCAATAATATTTCCAGACTGGTCAAAAGACAATGTGTTATATAATCATAAAACGCTGTACAATTGTATCGCGTCTAACTTTTTCCACGCTCGAAAAAATGTCCATACAAAAAATAAATATAAACAAACAATCTTCGCTATCATCCATACAAATCAACTATGCAAACGATTGACTAGATATTTATTCTAAGAGAGTCATATTCGTCTGAATAACACACATATATTGTGACACCCGTATGAGATGCATGAAACGGCAGCTAGTTGAATGCTTGCACTCATTTGGGTACGATCCCATACAAATTCATTCGAGTCGCTCTCAATATCCAAATGAAATTGAAACATACGAATTTCATATACGTGGACTCTGTCATGGGAATATGTATGGCAGACTTGTAATGTACATTTCAATATAATTAACAATTAACAATGGAATCTGGTGTGCAGGAGAGCGAGAGTGCCAGTAATATAGAGTTAATTTACAAGGGATTGGAGCAAAATGTGGAAGGATCTCGAGAATTCGTCCGAATATGCAGTCAGTATAAGAAAACTACTTCGGTAGTACCTCCATACAAATTATAATAATTTAAAAAAATAAATAAATTGCGACGAAAAAAGTTGTCGTTCAGTTTTTAAACTGTGCAACGATGCCGAAATGAAATTGTGTTGATAATCAGCTGGCGTTCGGCGTGAAATATAAAATTTATAAAATTGCGCTGCGTTTAAAATAACTTCTTTAAGTAATGTAAAATAAATTCAGTAGTTTTATTCTGGAGCCCAATAAATACCAGTTGGTTTACCAACCATTTTCCAAATAAAAGATTTTTTATTTTTATTAACATTATTTTCATTAACAGCTTACAAGCCACTGGAAAAGTGGTAATTATATATCTCTAAGTGATGCCAGTGATACAAGTACTGGTACAAGCAGGAGGTGGTCGAAAGGCGTGAAAAGGTCGGCATCGACGCGACGTCAGCCTGCACCACCAACAGCAACACAAGACATAAACCTCATAGAACTGTGATACAGAAAAACTGGAATGAATTTAAACGTTTTGTTCATTAAAACGACCTGTGTTTATTAAAGTGTTCAAATAAATTTTAACAGTTAATAGTTAATTTAATAGTTTTATTTTTTTTTTTGTTTTTAATCAACTTTAAAATTATATGGATAGGACGTAAAAAAAATCAGATAGGAAGTTGAGCATTGGCACAGCTAATGATTCATTCCATGACCACGGGGTATTTTAGATTATAACCAAAGCAAGCATTGGATGATCCCAACTAAATCTAAACCCAAAGCAATACTCTCTTTTTTTTTTTAATAAAAAAACCACTACATCTTCTTTTACTAATTATTTATTTATATTTTTGTGTATATTGCCATAACAAAGAGTCACTTACATACAAATAATAAAATAATACAGCCTTTAATTTTTACCTTTCCGAAATCGTTGCCTAGCTTGAGCTTTGGAATATCTGTTTCTTGTTGAGTTTGCTAACTCGTCTGGGATTTCCGTCTCTTTAGATTTTCTTAATTCCTCTTCAAGGATGTCTGCTGGCGGTTCCAATAATGATTTACGCAGCGTACGGCTGTATGCCCGATACCCTTTGGCCACAAAAAAGCCGCATATTGACAATGCTATGACCAACAGCAACATAATAATAGGATGCTGTGAATAAAAGGAATACTAATAATAGGGTTTTTTGAAATCGGAATTATTACACAGAGATAGCCTTACCACAACTGTCGGATTTTTCGTTAATAAATTATCACATAGTATTATGATAGTACTGATTATGATACCAACACTTGCACCGACCCACGGAATGCGGCTATCAACTTAAAAGAAATCCATTAACAGATTAAAATTGCATTCAAAAAGTTATAGTAAAGAAGGATTAGCTCACATATTGCCTGCTTATCACCCAACTTGGATGCTTTGGCAGCAGTCTCTAAAACACTCTTGTCACTTGGATTCAATTGGAATGCCCGTGTGAATGATTCCATTGCACTGTAATATTGATTAACAGCAATCTGAACTTCACCACGTCGGTAGTACCCCTAAAAAAAGTTGTTTAAATATTTTGATTACAATTCAACATTATTAGCTCACTTTTGGCCATTCTGGCTTAAGTTCTATAGCCCTTTCTGCGTCCTTAAGTGCCAAATAATATTGTTTTGATTTTAGATATGCAACTGATCGATTACTATAATAAATTGGTTCATTTGGGTCCATCAGGATTGCCTGAGTGTAGTGAAGGATTGCCTCTTTGAAATTACCATTCCGAAGACAATCATTTCCCAGTTGTTTGCACGTTAATGCTGATAGCATGGGTTCTTCATCATCCGGTGTGTCG
Source organism: Coboldia fuscipes (assembly GCA_001014335.1). NCBI lineage: Eukaryota > Metazoa > Arthropoda > Insecta > Diptera > Scatopsidae > Coboldia > Coboldia fuscipes. The sequence continues at coordinate 75,130 of JXOR01000085.1, read as the reverse complement.
AACTCGACACCACCATTATTTTTCGTTTCTTCAGATTCGACTACCATTTTTCTTATTTTCCTTTCACCGTTCACTTATATTGTATTTTTGATTCCTAATTGTCTATTACAGATGATGCTCCATTCACAATGTGGACTGTCTGCAAATTATTTTTCTACATTTATTATTTATAACATTATTTAAAATTATTTCTTATGTTTTATTTCTTCTTCTTTCTTTATTTTGATTTATTTTGACTCTGGGTTGTGAGATGTTTTGTTGTTTTCAATTTTCCGATCAGATTATCAGAACTGTTAAGTACTAAAGTACTTTAGCTGCTGTAATGTGCCACTTACGATGAGTATCCGAGTATCGTAATAAGTAATCGTAATATATACATTACTGATCCTGTTCGCATAGTCGGACGAATTCTGAAGTTCATCCACATTTTGCTCCAATCTCATGTAATTTAGCTCTGTTTCAGTGGCACTATCGCCCTCCTGCACACCAGACTGGATTATCAAATGTTAGACAAATGTTAGTTATTAGAAAGAAACAAAGTCAAAATATTATTTGAAATAATACATATATTTAAACGGATAGTATTTTATAATATTTGATTAACATAAATCCTCTTATAAATTAGAATAAGTTTTCAAGTGCATCTTCGTCATAATCACTGCAACCATAATATTTAAATTTAATTAAATGCTGTCTCTGTTGTTATCGAAATTATTATGTATATCATGAGAGTAGGACGAGATTTTAAATTGGATACCGTTTGAAAAACTTACACACAAAACTGAATATAGATACTCATTTACAATCTACAATTTTTTTTAGTTAGACTGGATTGCATTCAATATAATATTTAATTACTGTCTTGAATCAATTTCTTAAGGATTTAATTACTTCTTTAACCGATTCAGTACTTCTTTAGCACTATTCACTTAACAGATCGTCGTCAATATTAACGTCCTAAAATATAAATGAAAAGTCAGTTATCGTTGATGTAAAAATAATCATACAAATATTTAAAGTTACCGATGTATCAATATTATCATCTAAAGTAATTCCATCTATTTCCAACTCAAGTTCATCTAATGAATTTTTTCGTTTCTGTGTTGGTGGTTGTATCGGATTTGGCAAATTACTCACTTGAGCTAACAGGGGTGGTTGATGTTGTTGCATACTAATTGGCTCACTGTCAAGGTCCAACAAATTATTATTACCTAAATTGGGAACTTTTGTGCCGCACCAATTCATTGGTCGTCCTTGCAAAGTGCCGTTTACTTGTGGTTCACCACTTTTGAAATTAGGATCATACTCAAATGTGCCTGCATCCTCAGCATTCTGCATTTCTGCCACAGGTGTTCGCTCACTATTTAATGGCACTTGTCGAGATTGCGACGCAGGAATAGAACACTGTTGACTGGCCAAAAATTGTTCAGTTTTCAATAAATCATGTAGACCAGGGAACAAATTGTCGTATTGTTCTGGATCAGCCAAACTTTGACCAGCCTTCTCATTCACTTTTGATAGTTCAGTACGCCACAATTTAACCACTTCAGATATCCGACTTGGGATATATGTGCGAGCAAAGAAGGCAGCTTCTGGTATACGATTGGTTGACAATAAAATTTCCAAACATTTATCCAATTCGCCTAACAAAAACATTGACAAAAACGATATATTGTGTTTTCCTTGTTTAGTACCATTTTCAGCTATCGATCGGATCATTGATTCATCACCAGAACTTGTCGCTAATAACAAAAGTCCTCCGTAATCATTTGCATTTTGATAACATTCCTTCACCAATGCCATATTGTTTTTTGCTGTTGCTATTTCAGCTAATTGAGACCACTTTTGTGGATTTTCAGATTCTCTTGCCAATTGTAAGGCCGTTTCAAGATCACCAATTTGTAGTGATAGATCAAAACGGTGTTCGGGGTCTGTGGACACATGAAGAGCTTGCTCTTTAAATCCTTGTTTCTCTAAGAAGTGAGCGACACGAGTTCTGTGTTCTTTCGGAATAGTTGGCAATACACGATCAGCCACTTCAAAATCATGTCGCATTACTGCCGTTTGGTATTCCAACACCGACAATAATAACGAATAACTCGTAATATTGAGTTCTTTGTCACCAAGATAAAGCCTAAAAACAATGTAGTTTAGCGACAATTCAAACAAACAAATAAGAAACCTTACCTGTTATCTTTTGGCACGTAGCCTAATAAATACATAGTACGATCCAAATGAGAAACGGTAACAATTTCACCGCCAACATAATAATTAATACGATTAACTGAATTTGTATATATGAAGCAATCACCGACCCAAAGGCCAGTCTTCACTTGCTCGTTTATTTCTCCCAAAACCTACAAATATCATAAATTATAACAAAAAATAACAAGTACAATTGATCGAAGGCTACTTACATCAAATGCATCTTCAATACCATCATCTCCGAGACTTTGTTTTGATTCCAATGCCGCAGCAATCAATCCAGTATCAACACGAAGAATAAAATAAGATTCTTCTGTGGCTAAACACACAAGAGTTCCAGTTTCATTCCAAAAGATGTGTCTATAATACGAGAATATTATGTATTATGCATATTTTTAAGATATTGAATTAAATTAAACGTACTTCGGTTGAACATCAATTCTTCGAACCAATTCGAGAGATTCCCAATCAAAGAATATTAAACCCATTGATGTCTTGGTCGATAACAAATATCCACCGAATATTGCTTCGGCACCATAATCTGGTGTAAAACTTTTTCTTTCTTTGAAATTTCTGAACAATTTAACAGCTCCACTGCTTTCTCTAATTGCATATTCACTACTATCCATTGCCCATACAAATTCTTGAGCGGAACCAAATGCTTTATTTCTCAATGCCATAGAGGTGTATATTATATATTCTCCATCACCGCACACCACAACGAAACGTCCATTAGGATTATGAGCGATTGTTTGTGGGAATATTTCACATGCACCCATGTCCTTCACGGCAACAGGTAAACGTTCACCGTCTTTTACATCTGTTCCTTCAGGTAACGCTTTCAAATTAACTTGCTGCATTTCCGAATGTTTGGCCCATATGATTTTTCCACCATTGACATCCATAGACATAGCTGGCTCCTCCCGGCCAACTTTAATAATAACTGAACCCTCATCATAGCCCAGTGCTACATTGTTTGTTCCACGCATGCATGCAATAGTCCACACTCTTTCGAAACCATAATTCAATGATGTTTCCAAACGATATGTACTCGAATGCCATATCCTAACTGTTCCATCCTCTGAACCGGTCACAAGAATTGGTAATTCTGGATGGAATGATACAGCTGATATATTTTGTGCATGGCCTTCGAGCGTCTGAACACAATTTTTATTTTGATAGTCCCATATCTTGACTAAACGATCATCAGCTCCAGATATTAAGTATGGTTTATCGCCACCATAATAGTAATCAACACAATTGACACCTTTCTCATGACCCTCAAGCGTAAAGTTAGCAACATTTGATCCTAACTGCCACACCTTAACTGTACGATCCAAGGAAGCACTGGCAAATGTGTTATTGTCCTTTGGATTAAACACAATCTGCATAACATAATGTGTATGTCCCTCGAAGACTCTTTGACATGCCCACAATTTATCCCAATTCCATAACTTAATCAACATATCATCACTACTGGTAAGTATCAACGGTTGTGTAGGATGGATGGCGATGGAACGAACGTAATCGGAATGAGCTTCAAAGGAATGCACTTTTTCTAATGTGTTATAATTGAACACTCTTATCTAAAATAATAGTCATATAATATGATTAGATACAGTAAAGGTAAAATTGAATGGTAGAATTGTCATTATTACCTGCATATCATCAGATCCAGTAATGACCCAATTTTTTCTTGCCACGAAACGGGCACATCTGACTGGCAAATCGCACACCTCAAAATCTTTCACTAACTGTTGGTTCTCATAATTCATTACATGGACATGGCCATTGTAAAGAGAGCACAACATCCATGGCTCTGACGGATGAAGATCGACACATTTGACACGATCAGATCGTGATGTAAGTCTTCTTTTTATCTCCAGACGCAAAGGCTGAAATGGGATTGATAACAATAGTGAGTTCATTATTACAATAAATTCTATTAATCATAATGAATGTTTAGTGTTGGCGAAGAATTCAGAATTTGTGATGAAATGGCACAGACATCCGATACTACTTCAACTAGGAATTCACGGAAAATTAATTGTGCCGGCTTCAAATTTTCTGCAGAACCTTATTCCAGAGTATTGAAGCTAGACAATGAACAGGCGAATAAGGAGCAGACTTACCATTTTGAATGTGAAAAGGATTAAAACTTGCTAATAAACAGAATTTGGTCGATTTGATTGAACGTACGTGGCTGGCTACAGACGTAACGTCATACTATCTGTCATTAATTGACGTATTATTGTACTCAAATGTAGACATTGTCGTACTTGAAAGGTACAATTTTAATTCGAAATTGTCTCAAACACGTGCAGTTTGTTTTGAGAACCTGGTTTATTTTTTTATTTCGAGTCGACTTATTATTTTAATAATAATGAATCAGGAGCATGATGGAGAAGATGAAAAGGAGTGTATCAACTTCCATCAGATGGAATTGGACGATAGAATACAAAAGGTAAAAGCTACTGCTGTTGATAACATTATCACCTTCATTTGGATCAAACCGTGTTTACGCTTTTATTATTTGGAATCCTTTCAGTCCGTTGCACAGTTGGGGTGGCTGAGACCAACTTTAATACAGGAGAAAGCAATACCTCTTGTCCTGGAAGGCAAGGATGTATTAATCAGGGCCCGTACAGGATCTGGTAAAACGGCCGCCTTTGCCATTCCGAGCATCCAAAAAATCCTGAAGTCCAAACAAAACGCTACAGAACAAACAACATCTACACTTATGCTGGCTCCCAGTAAAGAGCTATGCCATCAAGTAATAGTTCTATACAATCAATTCTGTTCAACTATGATAACAGCATCTATTATATCTATTTTCAGATCAAGAATGTTATTTGTCAATTGATTGTGAAATGTAATAAAATCGTGTCCGTATTAGATTTATCTGAGAGTATGGATGCAGACGCCCAATCTTATCTGTTATCTGAAAGACCTGATATTATTGTGGCTACACCAGCAAAAGTGTTGTCATATCTAAAATCGGGAAAATTGAACTTGAAAAAATCTCTATCCACTGTTGTAATTGATGAAGCTGATTTAGTGTTTTCATTTGGTTTTGAAGAGGATCTGAAACAGGTGCTTCAACATCTACCTAATATATATCAGGCAATTTTAGCATCTGCAACATTATCTGAGGATGTACTCAATTTAAAACAGTTAATATTACACAATCCTATTACTCTTAAATTGGAAGAACCAGAATTAGCGCCAGTTAGCCAATTATTACATTATCAAATATCTGCGGAGGATGATGATAAGGCCGCGATATTATATGCACTATGCAAATTACATTTAATTAGAGGCAAAAGTATTATCTTTGTCAATACCGTTGATCGATGCTACAAGTGAGTGTATCATTTTTAGTAAATATAACTTAGTCATCTTCAAATTATGATGAAATTTTATCAAGTTGATGTTGGAAGTTTACGATTTTAGTGTTGTGAATGGAAGACATGGGATACAGTGACTAATCTTCTCTCTGACTTAATTTAGTTCCAATATTACTAAAAGATAAATTATCGTACAAATTTGATTTTAAACTTGCATTATTCGATTTTAGATTAAAACTATTCTTGGAACAATTCCAAATTAGAACATGTATTTTAAACTCGGAACTACCAGCAAAATCAAGATGCCATGCAGTAAACCAATTTAACCAGGTAAAACTGAATATTTCAATTTACGATGTTTGTATGTATTTACTCATATAATTATTCTTAAATTTCAGGGCAAATATGATATTATTATAGCATCTGATGAATTGGCACTAGAGGAACCAAGTAATAAGAGTTCGCAAGTAACTAAAAAAACCAATCATCGAAGAAAGAGTGACAAAGAATTTGGTGTATCTCGAGGAATAGATTTTCAATGCGTTGCAAATGTTATTAATTTTGATTTTCCATTAGAGTTAAATTCTTATATTCACAGAGCTGGTAGAACAGCTAGGGGCAACAATAAGGTGAGTTCTGTCTCGTTAATATTTTCATCCGATATTGTTTTAGTATCAAATCGATAAAAATTTCAGGGTACTGTGTTATCGTTTATAAATTTGAAAGAAAAGGATTTAATGGAAGACGTAGAGGAATACCTAAAAGTAGGATATTCATCTGATGAACCAATATTAAAGTGCGTAATAATCAATATTAATTAATCAAATTACAAGAATAGATAGTAATTGATTTTATTGCAGGAAATATCAGTTTAAATTAGAAGAAGTGGAACCATTCAGGTATCGAGCAAAGGATGCATGGCGAGCGGTAACGAAGGTCGCAATTCGTGATGCCCGATTACGTGAAATTAAAGTGGAAATTTTTAATTGCGAAAAATTGAAGGTATATAGTGATTATTCTCATTAATAGATTAAATCACAATTTATGGTATTTCCATTTTAGGGTTTCTTTGAAGAAAATCCAAAGGATCTTCAGTTATTGCGCCACGACAAGCAGTTAGGTACAGTAAAAATCCAGCCACATTTAGCCGATGTTCCAGATTACATTATTCCGGATCCTCTGAAACGGTTAGCCGGTATTGGTATGTCCAAAGGTAGAAAGAGACATCATCCTCGATCGCATAGTAAATCCGTATATGAGGCAAAGAGAAGTAATCCTCTGATGGTGGCGAAAATCGACTATGATAAAAAGAGAAAACCTTAGATCGACTTTTTTATAAATATGTTGTGTTAATTGTACCTTATATTACGAATAAAACTGCAATAACATCAGTTTTTAATTTTATTTGTCTGAATGAGGGGAAATGGTATTTGAAACATTTCATCAAAAAATGATTGTCAAACTGTTCATTTCCCCAATTGTTTTGTGTACAAAAGAATCTCGCACGTTTTCTGGCCTGTGAAATTAATAAAATTTCGTTTTCATTTCCCACAAAACTATTTAACTGTAATTGGTGATCATGTCCAAACGACGAATTGAAATGGATCCTTTTATTAAGAAACGACGGTAAGTTGAATTGTTTGATTCTTAGTTAAGAGTGCGTAATGTAAACGTTTCCAGACATACAATATGGCGGTTTATCATACAATTAATAAATGAAATTCTTGTTTTAGGGAGGAAAAGGGAATACCTCTTGAAGGTGCATCTACGTCTAGTGCTGCCGCAGCCTCAAATGCTGCTAGTGTGGCCGCAGCTACTTTGGCGGCAGCTGCAGTTAAACCGTCAGTTGGTGCTGGAATCAATCCCTTTACACTAGCCCCATATTCACAAAAATATCACACTCTGTTTCGCAAACGGATAACATTACCCGTATTTGAATATCGATCGGAATTTATGCGTTTACTTAGTGAACACCAGTGTATTGTGTTGGTCGGTGAAACAGGATCAGGTAAAACAACACAAATTCCACAATGGTGTGTGGAATACGCAAGATCTGCGGGGAAAAAGGGTGTAGCGTGTACACAACCACGTCGAGTAGCTGCTATGTCCGTGGCACAACGTGTGGCTGAAGAAATGGACGTTGTGCTGGGTCAAGAAGTCGGTTACAGTATCCGTTTTGAAGACTGTTCATCACCAAAAACAGTCTTAAAATACATGACAGACGGTATGTTGCTCCGCGAAGGTATGAGTGATCCAATGTTGGAAACGTATCAGGTTATTTTGTTGGATGAGGCTCACGAAAGAACACTTGCCACCGATATTTTAATGGGCGTATTAAAAGAAGTGATTAGACAACGCAATGATTTGAAACTTGTTGTTATGTCTGCTACATTGGATGCTGGTAAATTTCAGCAATACTTTGATAATGCTCCTTTGATGAATGTGCCAGGTAGAACACATCCAGTTGAAATATTTTATACACCGGAACCTGAGAGGGATTATTTGGAAGCTGCGATTCGTACAGTGATTCAAATTCATATGTGCGAAGAAATCGAGGGAGATATTTTAATGTTCTTAACTGGTCAAGAAGAAATTGAAGAGGCATGTAAACGTATTAAACGAGAAATTGATAATTTAGGCCAAGATGTGGGTGAATTAAAATGCATTCCATTGTATTCAACATTACCACCGAATCAGCAACAAAAAATTTTTGAATCAGCACCACCAACAAAGGCTAACGGAGCAATTGGACGTAAAGTAGTAGTCTCGACCAATATTGCAGAAACATCTCTTACAATCGATGGTGTTGTGTTTGTCATTGATCCCGGATTTGCCAAACAGAAAGTTTATAATCCAAGAATTCGTGTTGAAAGTTTATTAGTATCACCAATTAGTAAAGCATCAGCTCAACAACGAGCTGGTCGTGCTGGTCGTACAAAACCAGGAAAATGTTTCCGATTATACACAGAGAAAGCATTTAAGAATGAGATGCAACCTAATACATATCCGGAAATTTTAAGATCTAATTTGGGTAAGATACAACGAAAAATGAACCAATTAATGCATTATTTGAATTATCTTAACGAATGATTGATTTTAGGAACCGTTGTATTACAATTAAAGAAACTGGGAATAGACGATTTGGTTCATTTTGATTTCATGGATCCACCAGCACCCGAGACCTTAATGAGAGCGTTGGAATTATTGAACTACTTGGCAGCATTAGATGATGAAGGAAATCTAACAGACTTGGGTGTTATAATGGCAGAATTTCCACTTGATCCACAATTAGCTAAGATGTTAATAGCCAGTTGCAGCCATAATTGTTCAAATGAAATTCTATCGATTACCGCTATGCTTTCAGGTAAGTAAACCAATTTGTAGAATTAGACACTCCTTAGCTTTGTTTAGTATTTGGCTGATCAGTAAGATGTACATTTTGTGGGGCCAAAGAAATGTTTTAGATGGTCTAAAAATGAAACGTACATCGAACTGATTAAGTTTCAATAGTTCCATTCAGGTATTTAGAGTTGTCTCAGTTTCACACATTTAACCAATTGAAACCATATCAATACCTTCAAATAAAAATGACAAAACGACTATATTTGTGGGACGTTATGGTGCCCCATTAAATTATTTAGTCCCGCAGTGTTTTGTACGTCCAAATGAGGCAAAGAAAGCAGCTGACGAAGCCAAGATGAGATTCGCCCACATCGACGGTGATCATTTGACATTACTCAATGTGTATCATGCCTTTAAGCAGAGTAAGTTTATCATATTAACTCTATTCAATGTACTAATGATAATTAATTATGTCATTTTAAATTTGAAGGTAACGAAGATGTTAACTGGTGTTATGAGAATTTTATAAACTACAGATCACTCAAATCAGCAGATAATGTACGTCAACAGTTATCAAAGATAATGGATCGATTTGATTTAAAACGAACGAGTACTGAGTTCACATCAAAAGATTATTACATAAATATTCGTAAGGCATTGGTACAAGGTTTCTTCATGCAAGTAGCACATTTAGAGAGGACCGGTCACTATCTAACAATTAAGGACAATCAAGTGGTACAATTACATCCGTCAACATGTTTGGATCATAAACCAGATTGGGTAATATACAATGAATTTGTATTAACAACAAAGAATTACATTCGAACAGTAACAGATGTTAAACGTAAGTGATTAAAAATTAAATTATTATTCCAATTGATTAATATAATTTTAATTTATAGCTGAATGGTTATTGAAAATAGCACCACAATATTATGACCTGAGCAATTTCCCACAATGTGAAGCAAGACGCCAACTGGAACATCTACAGCAACGAATTGAGAGCAAGCAGTACCAGCAAGGATTTTAATTTCATAATTAATTTAGTTAGTTTCCGATAATCTTTTTGTCTATTTTACAAATAATAAATGGTTGCATATGGAGAATTTATACCAATTAAAATAATTTAATCAAAGAGGAAATATTAAAAGCTTAATTTTTACATTATTCCTAACTATATTTTCAAAATATGTAACGCTTTCTAATGAGAAACATCCAAATAAAGCTTATAAATTAGAATCTATGTATTCTAATGATTTTTATTTTATTGAAGCACTTTCGAGTTAATCTTTCGTCTGGTAAATTAATTTGTGATCAATTCCAAAAATATATGATGCTTTTAACTAATTTGAAAAATTGTATAAAATTTTCATCATTTTGCGCATATGCATCGCCATCAGCTGATGAGCAATTTGGTTTCTTCATAATTTTGATGTGAATCACAGTAAAAGTAAAAGATTCTTGTGTTTCGCTAAATATGTATTGTGCGATGCCCAAAACTGGTAAGATATTATGAAGATAAATTAGGATATTTTCCAGCAATTCGCAGAAGTTTTATTGTTTTGATTCGATTGTAGGTAGATGAATTTAATGGTAAAACGTACTTAAGAAACCTGTTGAAGAAGAAAACCAATTAGAGTGAAATATAATTTTAATAAGAAAATAGAAAATGTTGTTGCCCGTAGTGTTCCGTAGTCTAGTCAAACCAAATGCCATTAAATTAATTGGCACTCAATCCAGGTTCTTTCGAACGCACTACAGAAGCGGTGCAATTAAACCAATGCCAATGTCAACACCTCATGGCTATTTCGGTGTGTTTTGTGTGGTAATTCCTGGTTTATTTTTGGGTGCTGCCATTAGTAAAGCAATCGCCAATTTTCTGGAAGAGAATGAGTTATTCGTTCCCTCGGATGATGATGACGATGACGATTAAGTATCTGATGAATACAATGCACATTGGCATTTTATATTCTCTAGTCTCCCGTAATATAAAATACGCTCCCAATGGGACAACTGCAGTCAGTGGGTTCCACAAACGCTAATTAATATATAAGACGAAGTACTTAATTAAGTAATAAAGCCCAAATCATTTAATCCGATTAATGTGAATTAAGTTACATTGTTGAAATTCAGTTGATTTTTTCGTTTTATCTTAGAAGTGTAGGATATTATTTTTCTGTCGATAAATAAAACGCTTTTCTCTGAATTCAGCCATCAGTAGAATACATATTATGTTCATTGTTATTTTAAAATATCTTTATTATAATGTACTTTGATTACATCAACATTTTTAAATTCATCGACATAAGCTAATATATGATAAATGAATTAATAATTATTACTATGTAGTTTTAGTATATCTTTCTATCTTTACGCTCTAAGATTAATTACAGGTGATTACAAAATAGTTGAATAAATTAATATCAATTTATAAATTGTTACATTTGGAAGCCATTCTATTCAGGTGGACGTTTGTGTTCACTCCATCCATGGAAACATTTGGTAAACCGTTTTGACTCCTTATTTTTTAGTGTCAAGAATAATTTGCGGGGACGTTCTGGTTGCTTGATTCTCATATGTTGAATGTACACATGTGCTGACTTATAAGCAAGTTTGACTTCTACCTCACTACATTTTGAACCCAACCACAGAAATACTTGTTCACCATTATCCAATATCATAATATCATCATCTGCCAAATCATCTTGACAAAAATCTGAACACTTTTCTGCAACGGTAAAATAACCTTTCTCATTTGAACACCTGAATAATCTTGTATAATTCATGAAATCAGCATCTGTTTCATAGGGCTTCTTTCCACCGAGTGCTACCCAGAAGAAATTCTCAGGTTCTTCACCCTCATTTAATATCTATAATCAAAAAATAGACTATATTCACCAATCAAAAAAAAAAATAATTACAAACAATTCATTACCTGTAAACTAACCCATGGATTATTGAACATTTCTTCTGCAATATCTTGAATTAATTTAGTCTCTTCTGGTTGAGCTTTTGAACCCAACCAAACGTAAACTATTCCGGACTCAATATCATCTTCAGTTTCAAATGGAACATACAATATGTAACTACAAAGAATGAAAAGATAAATTACTAAAACATTTGAAATATATAATTATTTGAATGTACTTACCAAAAAGCTGAATTTAATGCTATTCCATCAGCTTTTATTTGTATCATGCGTGTACACAAAGCACTGCCATTCGATCGCAAATGATAAAATTCGACTGGCATACGACCATCCGGTCCTCGTTTCCTCTCTTTGCGTTTTCCCGTTTTGATGGTAAACTTTCGTTTAAAATGCGACATAAATTTTAAATTTTCTTGCTGTTGATGGATTCTAACCACCTCAAGTTCCTCACCAAACATGGCTTTAAATTTCTTTTGAAGTGTAAAAGTGAATGTTAGCCATCCCATATTACCAGCATCGCGCCCTTGCCAGAAATATACAACACATTCAATATCATCTTCAACTGGTGGCTTTAATTTTGGTTTCGCAACTTCTTCATCACCATGCTGCACATCTTCATCCTCATCCTCATCAGCTGGTATACAATATCGACATAAGAATACGTAACATTCGCCAGTGTAAAATCGACCCAGTTCATCATCTGGCAAACGAACAAATTTACGACCTTCTAATACGAATGCTTCCATTGCTTCTAAATCATAGTTCCAATCCTCTTCTAATTGCAACGCCTCATCCACACTCATTGCTGGTTGACGTGGCATAAATAATGCAGCTAAATCAGCTTTTGTTTCTTGATTCTTAGCCCATTTGGTTAAATCAGCACCAGTTTTTGCTACCGATTGAGCTGTACGTGTAAAATCTACAGCAATTATTTCTTCCCATCCAAGGAATTTTGATTTGAAAACTTGCGATTCAGTTTCCTCTTGCATTTTAGTGATGCACGCATGTTGTGGACGTACAATCATATTGAATAATTCTTGTGATAATTTTACAGCAGCAGCACGTACCAAACGAGTAGATTTTTTTCCAAACCATGCAAATAAATCACCGTGACAATCTAAAATGTATACATTCTTACTATTTAAAATTGATCGATCCAATTTTTGATGTGGCAATTCCACTTGGGGTAATTCTAAATACCCCATTCCCAATTGTACTTGGTATAAACGGGGAAGAGTTGGCACAAAGTTTGTACCAACATGTTCAATCAACGGTGGTCTTACACCATTCGCTTCTAATTTGATTCCAAATATCTGTAAAAATTCATCACTTTCGTTTCCTTGAATCTCCATAAAGATTTCTGCTTTGTTCTTTCGTTCATTCTTATTTACCTTTTCTGAAAAAAGTCGGGCCTTTGATTTTAACGTATGTTTTGATTTCTTCCCATACCAAGTGAAAATTTTTAATCCAACATCCAATATGAAAACATGTTGTGGATCCAATGATTCATATTCAATTGAAACTGGCTCTAGGTGTATGGTGGCTCCAGCATCATGGACACGATACATTCTTTCCATGTAATGCAAATCTTCAACTGTATAAAAACCAGTACTTGTTCTTCCACCTTCAATATAAGTAATATCGATGTCAAACAGAGCATGAAATTCATCTGATTCATCGTTTTGTTCCTCGCGTATTGTACGACATCGTGCGCCCAGATAATTTCGTAAATTAACTGCATGAATTGCTGCACATGCCCGCTTATCTAAAGTAGCTTTTGAGCCAATCCAGAAATATATTTGCCAATCTGTTTGACCAACCTGATCCACATCTGTTCTCAAAATAATGTAACAATCGCCTTCATAAAATCTACCGTGTGCCACTTCTTCTACCTTATTTGGTAAAAAGTTTTCTATTTCCCATATCGTTAAGCCTGGAACATGGCCATCATCATCTTCGAAAAATTCCGAGTAATCCAATGGAGGTTTCTCCAGTTTCTCATCCCAACGTTTAGGTTTTAAACCCTCAACTTTTTCTTCTTCCCAATTATTTAATTCCTTTTCTTTGGCCACATCTTTCATACCTTTTAAAATCTTAGCAGAGTCTTTATCATTTGAATCGGATCGAATACCACGGCGAAGTCGAATTTTTCTTGCGATTGGATCTTTTGTTGTTGTTGATGGCTGTATTGCAGCAGGCACATTTGCCCCAACTAATCGCAACTGGTGTTGAAGTGAAAAATCAATGTTATAAAATTCAACTCCTGATCCCTTTTGCATACTAGGTGGTTTTGGTGGCATAATTAAATCTGGATTATTTCTTAAGTCTAACTGATCCAAATCCGTTAATAAATGTATTGCATCTGGTAGGGTGATTAGGCGATTGTAACTCAAATTCAATTTTTTTAATGCACCGCAACGGCATAATCCTTCTGGTACCATTTCTAAATGGTTATTAGCAGCAGAAAATACTTCAAGTGAACATAATTTTCCTATACCGGATGGTATTCCTTCAAAGTCTAATCGATTATCATTTACATACAGTCGCCTAAGTGAAGATAGTTTACATAGAGCTGCTGGCAAAGCAATTAATTGATTTCTTGATAAAGTAAGAATTTCTAACTTCTGCCAAAACTCTACACCAGATGATAATTCTGTAATTTCATTTTCACTTAAATTTAAACGTTTTAGATTTGGTATGTTATAAAGACATTCTGGTACTCTGGGTAATGAATTTCTTGAGAAATCTAATTCTGATAAATTCGCTAAAGTATCCATGGAAGCTGGAAAATTTTGTAAGTTTCTTTGTGTATTGCTCATATTTAAACACTCTAAATTGTGGAGCGAAGGTAATTGCCTGCAATTGCAAATGTTTCAAATGGTCATTGACAATAAATTTCACATTAAACCATTAAACTCACCTCAACTGAAACATGCCAAGTGGATTATCACTCAATATAAGTGTTTGTAGATTCGCTAGTCTCCTCATCTGTGGTGGTAGTGTTTCCAATTTATTATGTGACAGATCCAAAAACATTAAATCCGTTAGATGAATAAATAGTGGTGTTGGTATTGATTCAATCCTAAAAATTAAAAAGGGATAAAAATTAAATACTCATATATGTACGAAAACATAAGAAAATTCAGCTTACTGATTACAACTCAAATTTAAAACAAGAAGACTCTTAGCCTTCTCCAGGCCTTCTGGAATGTCTTTTAACTTATTATAAGACAAATCAAGGGTTGTTAGTTCATCCAAACGAAATAACTCTGGTGGTATTCCGGAACTCTTTATACCATTATGGCGTAAATTTAGTGACCGAAGACAATTCAATTCTGTTAATTCACCGAAAAGTTTCTCTAATCCATTGTTTTTCAACGACAAATTTTCCTATATAGAAGTGTTTGTTAATTAAATACTTAAATGATAACGCAGTTAATAAAAGTGTATTCTTACCAGTTTCACCAGTTTACCCATTTCTTCTGGTATTTCTTTTAGATTCGTGTTATCTAGTTTCAACCATTGCACACTAGTCATAAGACCAATAGAACTCGGAAACTTTTCACCCTGGAAAAAGGAATCATTCTATTAAAATACATATTTATACCTGGATGCATAATTAGATGCCAAATTAAATGATTTATTGGCATTAGTCATCCTATCGATACCAAATATGCAGTGATTGGTATGGTAGAATGAAAAACAAAACTTTATGTGACGACCCAATTTCGGACAATCGGGTGTTTTGATTTCATTTTTCTCCACCACTGGACTAATATTTCAATTTAAAATTACACAGAAACATTTATCACCAATTAAAAAACACTCTAATGATAAGACACTTACATTAAAATCATTTTTTGTAAAATCTACACCTCGTACAAAAGGAAGCAACCCGGTTGACGATGCCATCGCGATTGAATTTAAGACTCAAAATAAACATTCGACTTGGTTGTAAATTTTATTCGGTACAAATCGTGTGCTCAGAAACAGATTATAGCAACAAAATATCCAATAGCTAGAGTTTTTATTATGGTTACGGTCTAACTTCATTAAAATCGTATGTTATATGTAATTGAGATGATCATACACCTTTTTTGAAAGTCATCGAGAAGGTAAACAAACAGCGGGTTCAGCTGTTTAAAGTTGCATTGTTTTTGGCGCCAATTTAAATGACTGTCAAATTAATAGTTAAACCATTATGCAAAATTTTGCAAAAAGTGCTAAATTCCAATTACCGATATGAGATTCAATCTGTCGTTAGTTTCGCTAATGACTATTTTCTATCAAATGAAATTGGTCTAATAAATAAAATATGACAAGGAAATATGGGATTATTAATAATTAATTTATTATCAAATTAATATTGCCATTCTGGAGCACCCGCTTAAGATGCCGATTCTGATGCCACTTTTGTCTTTTTCAATCTTCTACGGTATCTCCTAGCTTTTCCGGTCATTGTATCCCACATTCGACCAAAAATACCATGTTTCTTCAAAGTGTCCATTTTCTTCGGATTCTTTTTAGCGGATCCAGCAGCACCATTGGTGTCATCAGTGATTACAATTTGAATAATACAACTTAGAATTATTAGCACTATGAAAATAAAAAATATTCTCATTTTATTTAATTGATTTTTCGTTGAACGATAAAACTTATTTAAATACAAAATACTTTGAACATTTTCGCTGTTTTATAGGTGAGCTAATAGACATAACTAATAGACATTTTTATTTATTGAACACTGAAATATAATTAAATTTTGCGAATTAATGTAATTGCATGTAATGTAATTAGAAACAGAAAATTAATACACATGTTATCATTGAAAGAATTTTTAATTAAAACAAAAATAAATTAAATCCATTGAGGAATAATAATACAAACAATATTATTATTTATAATTATTTAGAGATCGCTAATTCAAATTTGAATTGAAATATTTATTGATAGTATGTAAATAGTCTAATTTTTAACAAAATCATTCATATTTTAACGATATTGATAAAATGATGGCTATATGAATTTTTTATTTAGGTGCAAAATTTGGTTTTGATGTCGTAAATAATGCGTTCCAAGCATTCTTTATTATTTCCGCCCTTTTTATACTTTCTTCCAGAGCATGCTTTATTCTTTCCATCCTTTTTTTGTGTGCGTCTTCAAGAAATTCTAGAAATCCATGTGCTGGCGATTTAGGAGGGAGTTCATTTTGTTTCCTTGCCATACAAGGAAGTGAACCGATAATACAAGACACAAGCAAGAAGTAAATTATTCTCATCTTCGCAAAATGTGATATTATAGTTCGGAATCAAAGAAAAAAGAAGTTAAATAATCCTTGATGCTGTTTTATAGATAAGTTAATAGATATAACTGAGGTGAACAGAAATACTAAACCAAGTAATATTGAATTCAGTATTCGATATTTTATTTCTTTATAAATGATTTAATATTTTTACTTGCTGAACACTGAATTATAATTAAATATTACCAATTAATTACATTATTGCATGTAATGTAATTGAAAATAGCAAGTGTAATAACCATGTCAACTTTAAGTGCATTTTTAATTATAGGAAAATCAAATTAAAATTATTAAGGAATAATAATAAAATTTTCATATTAGAATGATGTAAATGGAAATACCAAGCGGAATTCTTTTTTAAATAGGAATCCATTTATTCAACTTTTCATACTTTAATATTTTAGGTCTACATCTACCAATTGTCTGGAGCAGTTTAATATCAATCACGCTTATGCGTTAAATTTTTTTTAGAAACAAAAAATCATTACCGTAAAATTAATCTTTGCGACGCAAATAGTTGTTTGCTATTTAATTGATGATTCATTGGATCATGGTATAAACATTTATAAGGTTTGTTCACTATATAAAGTTATGTCAGCTGATTTTCAATCGAGTTTTGAAAAAGGTGCTTAATAAATGAAGTTGGGTCAACCAAAACAAATATTTATTCGATTTGTTGTAAATGCACATAGTATTCATAAAATTTTAAACGAAAAATTTATTATAATTTGAAAAAAAAGTAGAATAAAATATCACAAAAAAATAATCGTAAGTCAAATTTACACCAAAAATCGCAATTAATATCAAGTGAATATTTCGATCAGTTGACTTCAACTTCAATTCAATATTATCGATTGATAATCATATGGTTTTGTACCCAGAGAACATACCTCGTATATTTGTAATAGAAATAAAACTTCAATTGTGACAAATTTTTGTATCAGAAGTGGAAGAAATTTATTGATGCAATAACAGTAGTAATACTCCACTTTATTTTATATGTGTCTTATTATAATATTATTCTTATTATAGATAGTTTCGGATCAATATAAATCTACAACTAGATATTTATTACTTTCCGAAACCATCAAATGTATTTTGTGTAATCAATTTTGAAATAAAAATAATATAAATGTTATCACGTGTTTATTTATTCAAAAATTTATTATCTTAAGTTTGATATTCCGATAATTATAGTTATGCAGCAGCTGGTTTTTTCTCATCTTGTTTTTTCTTGCCACCAGTTATTTTCTTCCAGATTCTTTGGATCAAATTTCCCTTCTTCTTATTACCAGCTGGTGCATTAGCATCTTGGCCCATTGTCACTTGAAGCAATGAAACAATTACTATAAATGCAATCAATAACCAAATTAACCTCATTTTGATTGAAAAAAGAAGCTCCACTTGAAGAATGAAACAAATTAATAAAATTCACTAAATTAACGGTCTTATATAGTAGAATCCGTTTGATTTTAACGGATGATATTGAGTGATTTGAAAAAAAAAAAACAAATTAAATTAAATGTTAATTGAAGTTGTAACTAATTTCTTGTAAACTTGTAAATAATTTAAAAACTAATTAGTCGTCTTATTATAAAATGTATTTTTGTAAATTAGTAAATTTGAAAATGAAAACAAACAGAAGGTATGTTATTACGGGTGTAATTATGATTAAAAATGACTTTCATATTGATAATTTGCAAAAGAAAATAAACGTAATTGTGATTTATTTAAAATAATATTACATTACATCTCATCTATTTCAATAATGGAGATATAATAATTCTGCTTTTAGTATATGAAATGTTATAAATGTAATTAATAAAATGTTGTATGAATTTAGTGTAATTTTTGTATTGATTCAATAAACAACAACTTAATTATAAAGACATTTGGTCCCTTAAAACGAATTTTTATAAAATATGATAAAAAAAATTACTAAATTTAAATGAAATTTATTTAGCTTTAGAGTAACCTGAGGTTTCGTGATCCTTAGGTTTCTTATTCTGGGATTTTTTTGATTTCTTATTATGTAGAGGAATTGTATTCCAGTTGAATTGAGAATAGAAATTATAATGAAATGTAGTAAACGGGTATTGTTTTATAGGTGATCTTTGGAATGAGACCGTGAGTGGGTGCAAAACTTACAACGGAAATACTAAATATCTTACTTATAGTCGATTGTTCCGATAAATTTTGTTTAATTAGTTTTGCTTTTAATGTAATTCGTTGTTTTGTAAAGGAAATTTATCAATTATCTATTAGAAAAAATTTTAAACACAAGTATAACAGAATCATAAGTGTGTTATTTAAATTTAAAAGGCACAAACAAAATGTCGGAATTAAGTCTTTTTCCTTTCGGAAATATTTTTGTTTTTTAAAACCTTATGCACAACGGCTTGTTCTTGTTCCATAAATAAAAAGATGTGAAGGTTTGAAATGAGAACCTAAAATATGAAGGTTTGAAATTAGAACTTTATTTGGAGGGTTTGGAATAAATCCTTCATTACTAATAAAATAAATACGTTTTTAGCAACCGTTGGATATATGGTATGTGTCGAAAATAAGAAAAATAATATTGAAGTCAATCAAGAACTGAACGACAAAAAGAAAAACAGAAAATTCAAGGAAGAAAAGAAGAAATATCCTGGTACAACATCAAGATTTACAGTGTTCTTTGCAAATACTTTTTCAATAGTAGTTAAATTATTATTAATGCTTTGCACTTTCATAGATAGAAACTTTCTTTATTTTTTAAATTTAATCCATTAATAAAGGAAATGACAAATTGTTTGATTCTTAATAAATTTACACATTTATTTTATCAGCAATAATGAATAAAATAAATAAAAAATTAATTTATTATTGACTGGATTTCTAAAATCTCAACAAGAGATGTTAGAATGAAATAAGTTTAAATAATTTTCTTCGTACCATTTAATGATAATCCGTAAAATTAGATCAAAACATGAATTGATTTAAATAACAAACTGTATTAAACTTTTTAATATAATCGGTCAGATAAATTAAAACGATTCACCGAGCTGCACCCGCCTTTTCCGCTTTTTCCTCCTTTTTGTTCTGTTTTCTGTTTTTTCCAGTCATTTTATCCCAAGTTCGACCTAAAA
This sequence comes from Coboldia fuscipes, assembly GCA_001014335.1. NCBI lineage: Eukaryota > Metazoa > Arthropoda > Insecta > Diptera > Scatopsidae > Coboldia > Coboldia fuscipes. The sequence continues at coordinate 54,877 of JXOR01000085.1, read as the reverse complement.
ATCCTTTCCTTCGACTTGTACTTGCATTTGCTCCTTCAACCTGGGCTATTGTCACTTGAAGAAGTGAAACAATAATTATAAATAGAATTATAAAATAAATAAACTTCATTTCAGTTTTAATCAATGTTCAAATAATTGTAGAAAAGGTATTTGAATACACTGAATCACAATCTGTCACAGTTTTATATGCGAAATTTTCTTCTGTTTTGCTAGTGTAAACGGAAATAGGAAAAAACAGTATAATATTTGAAAAAATCGTATAATGAAGTAATTAAAATTATGAGTTAAAAAAAAATGTTTAATTAGCATTGTATTAAAAATACAATTAAATTGAGGATAAATAAAATTTAATTCGATACAACGATCAATGATATAAAAACTTAATATTTGAATTACATATTATTCCACGCTGTAATCAAATAATTTATAAGCGTATTTTCGAATTCTTATTAGTTTAAAGGAAAACAGTAAAAGTAAAATAAAATGATTGTATGAATAGCTAATAAAATATTGGGATTACTTTAATTCATGTAATTATTATTTTATTATATTAAATGTTACACCATTTCTAATAAAAATCAAATTCTAACAAAAATCCAAAATATTGTATAAATTATTTATTGATTAAGTGTGCATTCAATAAACAACAACATAATTATATAGTTATTTGGACAAATAAGTGAAATTTCCGAGAAATTCAATAAGAAAGATTTATTCCAATTTTATTAAATCTTAACGATGCTTTAGGTGCATCTGTTGTTTTGTCTGATTTTAATTGACCTACCTACCTACGGTGAATGGATTACTTCAAGATGACCCATCTTTATGTTTTTCGTTATTTTTATGTTTCTTTGATTTGGGTCTTTTCATTTTATTTTTCCATCTTGTTGAAAGTCTCTCCCAATATCCATGTTTAGTTTTTTTTTTCTCTGACTTATCATTTGATGGCGTGGCTGATCCATTATCATCTTCTTTATCCTTTTTACTATGATCTTTCGCTGCTGCTGCTTCTGTTGTTTTTCCCGCTGTTTCTGTATCTTTTGTAGCAGCTGCTTCTGTTGTTTTTCCCGCTGCTTCTGTATCTTTTGCAGCGGTTGCTTCTGTTGTTTCTCCCACTGCTGCTGTATCTTCTGCTTCTGTTGTTTTTCCCGCTGCTTCAGTATCTTTTGCAGTAGTTGTTTCTGTTGTTTTTCCCACTGCTGTTGTGTCTTCAGCTTCTGCTGTTGTGTCTTGAGCTACTGCTGTTGCGTCTTCAGCTACTGCTGTCGTGTCTTCAGCAACTGCTGTCGTGTCTTCAGCAACTGCTGTCGTGTCTTCAGTTACTGCTGTTGTGTCTTCAGTTGCTGCTGTTGTGTCTTCGGTGATTACTCCTTGAAAAATTGAAATAACAATTATGGATCCAATTAAGAACCAAACAATCCTCATTTTGATTTAAATGGGTTGTATTCAAGTTGAATTGAAAATGGTAATTGTAATGAAATAAAGTAAGCGTTTATTGTTTTATATGTGATTCTTGGAATGAGACCATGATAATTAAAATACCAAAGAAAATAATTAGTACATGTATTTATGTCAACAATTATAAGCGAGTGTTCATTTTTGAAATGGAAATACCAAGTATCAATTTTTATCAATTTGGAATTACATATTATTCTACGCTGTAATTAAATTGTTTATGGTTGAATTCTCAATTTCTAATTAGTTTTAACGAGAACAGTAAAGTGATTCAATGAACTATGTTCATTAACATTTTTTACTGTTATAAACCAATAAAAATGATTATTAATTTTATTCGAATTGTATAAATAGTTAATAAAATATGTCTTATTCATGTAATTGTCATTTTATTATAGTAAATGTAACACTTCTTCTCATAAAAATTCAATTTATATCAATGGTTTCAACAATTTTGTATAATTTGCTTTCTGTTGTCTAATCAAAATAAACGATTTCGAAATTTCAATTTGCGTTATCCTGTACAATCTGATATAATTATTTTCCGAAAAAAATCTTAAACCAAGGAGATCTACAGCAGCCTTTTTCTTCTCGTTCTGAATATCTTTTTTGCCTGTGATAGCTTTTCATAATCTCTGGATCTGGAGTATATGAATGAATGGGTAGTTGTGCAAAACACGATATAACAATAATTGTAGTGAAAAAAATTAATAGAATTAATAATAGTTTCATGATTAAGTTACTGTTAATAGTGAATGAAAACTACGGATTAAATTTGTATTTAAATATATTCCACTGGTATAATTATTATGAACACAAAATAAAGTCACATTTGGGTATTCAATTCGCTTGAACTTGACATAGACAAGCATTTAAGTGTTTAATTTGTCCGTTGGTTGATTCAACATTGCAATTAGTTTATTGTATTTCACAGCAACATTATATAGGTAATTAATGAGATTTCAAAATATTAGAGGAAATGGAAGAAAATTGTTGTGATTTGTATTACTTGCATTGTATAAATGCGTATGAAACAATTAAGAAACAACAATTTAATTACAGTAATTGGTAAATTATAAATATAGTGAAAGACAATAGGTCAATTAAAATGAAAACTGAAAATATTGACGAAGTAAACAGGAAAAATTTCGTACAGAGACAAGTTGTTAATCAAAAGTGTACAATCTATTGGTGTAAACATTTATTTTAAATCTATTTAATTAATTAACGAAATCCTGTACACTTTGATACTATTATAGTTCGAAATAATTGGATCTACAACAACCTTTTACTTTTGCATGTTTTCTTGTTACAGAAACTAATAGAATTAAAATAAATTTCATTATTGATAAAATAATATTCAGAAAATTTATTTTTTTTTTTGAGTAGTGAAATCAATACAGTACAAATAAGAAGCTGATATATGTTTAAGTTTGACTAAATTCATAAAAAGTAAAAGGAAATAAATGCCAAGAAGATATTCCATGCCATTTAATTTCATATAACAAGCAGACTATTTATTTTCAATTGAACTTTATTTGCATAAAAATTTAATTTCTAGAAAATTATTAATTATAATAATCTGAATCTTTATCCTTTGGATCACGTTTTTATTTGTTTAATAAATCGGTTAAAAGATTTATAACACTATTTACAATTATATCACCAACTTCACCGATTCGAGTTCCCATTTGTCCACCTCCAACATGCTGAGGTTCACCAAATTGTATTTCCATATTGTTTGTATACTTCTTTTTTAATTGTTCTTGCCTTTAAACCACCGATTATACAAATCAATATAAAAAAATCTTATAAATTAGGATATAATCATGACTAAAAAATAATATTTAATGAATAAAAATATATCAGATAACTAATATCAATTGATTAAATAGTCTCCATTTATATCTGATTTTATAGAAGTAGTTTCATTAAACAGGAAACATTAATTTCAAATTAATGAATTCTTAAAAAATTTAACATGCACTCTATTAATTTAAGGGAATATTCTTAATAGGACTACCCAGTTAATAAAATTATTTTATTTTATTATAAAACATGAACGTAGTAAATCTAAAATAAAATATCCCATTTTTTAGTAATAAAATTTTCAATAAAGTCTGTTATAGAATCACAAGGAAATCCTTAGTTTATTAATGTAATATTTTCCATATCATTCTTCAAACATAATATAATCAGTAAGCCTAATTATTTAGTCTCTTTAAAGCTAACACTATAATCCTCCTAACCAGTTTTCTTGCTCGTTCACGGACTGCATTTCCACCTGGAGGAGGCCTACGTTGGGCATAAATGTCTCCAATTACACCAAAAAACAAGATAATTGTTAACAGTTGAGTAAAAAGCATAACAACAATATTAATTTAAATGAATTAATAATTTAACTGTCCACAAATGATAAATAATAATTTATTTTTTCATCTTAAATACCGATTTCATGGCAGCAATTTAAATGAAAGGAAATGTATAGGAATGAAAGTCTAATGTAATTGTAAATAATAATTTATTACGTGTATTAGTAGTTGTTCATCATTGATTAACTATTTTCAAAAGATTTAATATCACTTAATAGTAATTTCAATGTGGATATATGCAAGTTGTTAGTGATTGCAAATTTGATAACAAATTGATATCTCTGCAAGACACTTTAGTACAATTACTTTGTACTTTTCGATAAGAGTACAGATTTCATAGTTGCACCAGTGTTGGTGAGCTGTATGAAACAAAAAATATTTAAAAAAGGATGATAGTGTGTATTAGTATGTATTACCTGCTGCACGTATGGAAGGTACAAGTAATTAAATTTTTGTTTACAAATTAGTAGATTGAATTCACGTCGTATGGAAAACTCGGTGTAGATAGAGGTAAAGATAAAAGTTTTTCCATTTAGATGATGTGAGTTAGCGAAAATTTAACGAGAGTTGTGTAGTTCTTGGGAGTTTCAATTCGTGATAGAGATAGTTTCTGATCTCTGCTGAATATAGGCCAATTAGTTCATTTAGGATCTAGAATTTAGAGAGTTTGAAGTGGTCGACATTATCAAACAATTGAAATGGATTTAGAGGAATACAAGGTATTTTTGGAGTGTTCCATAGATGAGGTCAAATCCGTATTAAACACCTTTATGTCTAAGGTATGCGCAGTTTGCAAACAATATTCTCATGTGAAAAATCGATAATTGTTCAATTACATTAAATAATTTGCAAATCTTTTTTATCATACAGTATTCGCAAACGTTCGATTTCACCCAATTTAACACTAGTGGACAATGGCCAGCACTATGGAATCGTGTATTCAGTCTATTAAGTGCACCAAATGGAAGCCAATTGTATTTGGAATGTTTATCTTCGATACGCATATTAAGCCGCGACAACATGTACTTGAATCAAACAATAACATCGGAACAGTTTGATTGTTTATTGAATTTAGCTAATATCGGACCGAATGTGTTAGTATCACAGACTTATGGTAACAAGGAGAGTGCCAATGTTCAGGTGGAGGCATTGAAATGCCTCTGTAATTTAGTATTCAACAGTACAGCATGTCAACAAATGTGTTCAAAGAACGCTGCAGTTGAAGGTATTCTGAAACGACTTCGTACATATAAGTGAGTTATTAATAGCTTGTAGTGTAAATTTGATTAATTTTTGTAACTCATAATATCTTTTGAAGGGAACAAAATGTTGATTATGAAATACAGTACTTTGATATGAAGTTACTATTTTTAATTACTGCATTGACTCCAAATGTACGAATGAGAGTGCGAGATCATTTACATGGATTAACTTATTTAGTAGAGACATTGGACATGATCTTAAAAGAAAATTCCGTTGATAAATATCTACCAGACAGACAAATTGATCTGTTAAATGAAATATTGAAAGTGTTATTTAACTTAACGGCTCGAAATGATTTCGATGTATCAACCGAAGAGGAAGAGGAGATCCAATTCCGTAGACTATCATGTATTTTACATGATTTGTTGTTGGCAAAGAGTATGAGCAATGGAAAACAAATGGAACTGATTAATAATACAGTGAATCTACTTACAAATATACCGATTGCATGTTTTTCTGAATTAGTTTTAACTATTATAAACCCCGGAGAGTGTGGTGTCAACTGTGAAGAACATAATATGGAAGCAATCGATGTGTTACTGAATTTCCTAAAGATGCGTTTAAATGTAGTTCAGGTATGAGTTGAATTATATTAAAATATCTTTTATATAGTAATATAAATAAATTACTTTGGTTTATTAGGCAGGTCAAGTCTCTCAACAGGAACAACTATCCCCAGTATTAACGGCACTAATTAAATGTGTGCGATGTAATAGTTTACAGCGTCGTTATGTTCGGTCTATTGTACTACCACCTTTAAAAGATGTATCAAATCGACCAGAAGTTGGTGATGAACTTCGCAATCAATTATGTCGACTATTGACATCGGCAAACACTCAAGTTCGTGATTTAGTTGCCGAATTCATTTTTATTCTTTGCAAAGAGAATGGTGAGTTGGATTACGCCATGAGAACCAAAGTAATTGATTTCATAAATAATAATTATCTTTCAGTTGGTAGAATGATTAAGTATACTGGTTATGGTAATGCAGCCGGTATGTTCGCTAATCGCGGTCTATTGGGTGGAAATATGAATAAACCAAGTATAGACTATTCATCGGATAGCGAAGACAGTGATACGGATGAATATAAAAGGATGGAAGCGACCATAAATCCGGTAACTGGTTGTTATGAACCACCTCGTTCTGATCCATTTGCTGGTATGACCGAAGAACAAAAAGAATATGAAACAATGAAATTGGTGAATCTAATGGATCAATTGAATCGGCAAGGTGTTATACAACCGTGTAAAATCGGTCCAGATGGGTGTCCTGTGGCCGTTGAACATATATTAGAATTACAAGATGAATTACCTCAACAACAACATGATCCAATCCGTAAAACTTAATTATATGAATTATATTATTCAATTTAATAATTTTAATCATTAAATTATTTCATTACGTATCTTATGAATGTGGTAGATTTATACATTTTAAATGTTTAAAACCAAACAAACAAAGTATAGAATATGTATGAGATTAAAGTTATAATATTAATATCGTAATTATAATATTGTTACTGGAAGAAAGAGAATAAAGGAAAACTTGATACTTGATTTATTCAATTTTCTTATTTAATTTATCAAACATTTTATTCTACAAATTTAGGTGGTGCTGGCTTTTCAAATTCATAAAGTGCAGCATCATAATATTGGGCATAACGGTATGGTCTTAATTCCCATGGTACCTAGAATGAATTATGAAGAGTTAGAAAAATTGTACGAGGTAAATATCTCTCTAATACTCACTTGATCTTCCATTTTGGTTAGTTGTACACCTAAATCTTCTAAGGTTGGTACACACTCTTCAACAACATCTGTTACATATTCGCGTTCAATCCGTTCACGATGGAGCTCACCTATGTGATGAGACGGACAGATGAGTTCCGTTAAATATACTTTCAGCATAAAGGTTGGATCCCAACGTAAGTCATAACGGAAATAACCGAATTCACCGGTCTTTTGCATAACTCGATAAAACCAATCTACTAATTCACCTAATTGATATCGACGTGGTCTAAAATAAATAGATAATGTAAATAAACAGACGGTTTCGAATACATCACTAAAGATTATTTACCCAACAGCTTGATAGATTTTTCCTGCAGAATCTGGGTCATTAATGGCATTTACGATTGCAGTAGCAATGTCTCCAACAAACACTGGTTGTTTATATGTACATTCTCCCTTACGCCATAATGGAACGGCATGCAATTGGCGACGCCACAAATGAGCATAATAACGTAAGAATCTGTCTTCTTGGCCATAAATATCGGCCGGCCGAATGATAGTGGCAGTTGGAAATTCTTCACGTACTGCGCATTCACCGTGGAATTTGCTCTTCAAGAAACCACTTCCTCCCTTAAGGATAATTGGCTCTGGGTTAGGATCAGCATTTAATGCTGACAAATGAATGAAACGTTCTACGCCAGCTTGTTTAGCAGCCCTTGCAATTTTCCTAGCACCATCAATGTGAACATCCTTAAACTTAAAGTTTTTCGTTTCCCAATCTCGGCCCATTAGATTAATAACAACATTTGAATGTTTAACAGCTTCGCACAATGTTTGTTCGTCCTTCAGATCGATAAAATGGAACAACACCTGACCCAAATCACCGGCAACTTTGAGACGTTGAGCCTCATAGAAATCGGCCCGATAAGGTAGAATCATTTGGGTGCCACTCTTGCCCAGCTTATTTACCACATAGCGGCCAACGAAACCAGTGCAGCCGAACACTGTAGCGACGATACCATTAAAACTCGAACGTCCACCTGTACCACGCTTCAAAGCTGCTAAATTTGTGGTTGGCAATGGTCGTATCTTCGGCGAGTCCGTGGAGTAGTTAGCCCTCAGGCAGACGACACCAAGCACTCCGGATTGTTGTTCTGGAAATGGGGAATATTTGTTAATGTTTGGTTACCTCTCCATTACATAACTTTCATATCAACACCACCACTGAAACGGACAAGAGTGGTCTGGTTTCTCATACGCAGTTGATACTTACTGACTGCATGTGTCGTATTCAGTAGAAACAGTGCCATTCTTAATGGAACTAAGGGCTAAAATATAATATGTTAATTAATTTTAATTTTCCATTTGTGTTTTTCGGTACACTTACACTTACACCTTTTATTTATACACAATACGCATGATACGTCTTTCTTCCTAGCAAACATAACACACAGCAGTTACGACCTATGTAAGGGTAGGAAGGAAATCAGCTGATCTTAAATTTCAAAGTGGACGTACCTTGTAGATTTTTATACCATGCACAATGCGTAACACACTTCGGAAATTTTAATTTGATTTCGTTTTCTTAGTGATTTTAATGTGAATATGTACGCCGGACTTGGAACGACCATTTCATTATTTAACCATTTGGTAATGGAATTTGGTGTGCAGGAGAGCGAGAGTGCCACTAAGCCAGAGTTAATTTACATGAGATCGGAGCAAAATGTGGAAACATCTCAGAATTAGTCCGATTATGCGGTCAGGTTCATATAAAACTACATCTCACAATTTTACAATTGAATCATTCCAACTGGTACATTTCGTGCCACGAAATCAAATAAACACCCAAAACATAAAATAAAAACAGTCATCAGCTGGGTGGAGTTAAACACTCATCGAAGTTAAAATATTGAGTGAAATTCAGCCAAAATCACAACCTTAGATTGTTTGAAAGTTCGATTGAATGTTGGCGGTGATTTTCAAATTTCGGAGAATTCTAATTAAACTTAATTTCATTCCAATGTAATAAAAATTAAAATTCCTATGAAATTGTATTAATATTCCACTAATGGTCCGCTAATTTGTGACCATATGAACATGATATATAAGTATGACTGGGACTAGCAATTTTTATTCAATTTGATATCAAGATTCTGTTACAATTAAATTGGATATTATCAAACGATTAAAATCAATGGACTTCATGACAGTTGAAGTGGAATTTGCCAGTATTTTAGCTTTTCCATTACCGTTCAATTCAAATGAAATAATTCGCAACATAATTAAGTCTCCAGTGAATTGTTATTTAATTATATTATGCCTATTACATTTGCTTTACTTTCATTGTATTGTAGTGATTGTAATCCTTTTCGTATATGTGATTTGTGAACTAATTGATGGCTATCGGTTGATATTCCAAGAAGTGTTCTATTTAAGTGCAGTTACTGAAAATTTTTGTCTTTCACTATTACTTGTTTCATGTGTGATTAAAGTTATCAAAATTTCACTAAGGCATCATAAAATCAAGGATATCATTAATATTAATCAGAACATGTTGACTTGTATTTATTATTCATGATAAACAGAAAGAGTTCTTAAACTCATCGGATAAGAACATGTATTTAAATTCATTCAATATTTAAGATTGGTGTATTCGTATCGATTGGAACTTGTTTTGTAATATTATTTATCGATAGTGAGAACTGAATTAGATAAAATTCTTAGATTTGATTAAACAAACATGTTTTTCCAAATACGCTCAATTCACTAATGGAAATTCATTTCCATTTCGTATGTATGTTGTCAATGGTCTATCAGCGAACTTGATTAGAACGTTCTTTTTATCAGTCTTACGTGTAATCCAATGCAAGTCGTCAGCAATGATTGGTCGTTGATCAATTAATTTGAAGGTGAAATTAAAGTATTGCAGTCTTCATTTCAGTCGGAATCCATTTGACAATCTAAATTGATATATAAAAATTGTATATTTTGTATACTTATGTTATTAGATATTTGAAGAAAACAATGGAATCATTTACTTCGATCGAGATATTGAAATGATCAAAAAGTGATTGTTTGAATTTAATTTAATTTAGAATGGTGATTGATTTACTTTTAATTGATAGATTTAGAAAAGATATTGGAGACACCTTTAGCGGTATATTATTAATTCAATTTATGACTGCAATTATCCTGTTAGCTGCATTTGCCACGATTGCTTTGCAATTAACTGGTGAAAGAGTGACATTGTCTTTTTCATACAATGTGTATGTTAGTGGAGATTTATGTATACTCTCATCAAGCTGATCAAGTCGTAGAAGAAGTAAAATGATATAAAATTGTTTTTCTAAATCCAATTGATTAAATTAAGAGGATTTTAGTGCAACCAATTATCGCTCAAATGTTATGCAACCAGCTGGTATCATATGGATGATGAATACACAAAATTTCTAAAGATGTTTCAAATGAGCATCTCGAAATCAATGAGAATTTATTGTCTTTTATCCATTCCACTGTCCCTTCATACATTTGCCAATGTTAGGAAATGTCAAATCTTATGTAATTTATCTGAAATAACATTTCTTTTATAATTAGTTAATGGAAATATCTTATCGATATTTAGCATTTTATTGTAGCAAGTGTTTGAAGAATAATTTGATAAAATGTACAGAACATTCTCGAGTTGAAGCTGCAAGAAATATCAATTGAAAATCGGACAAATAATTAACACATTTATGTAATCTTATTCATAATTTATTATGCCAAAATCAATATTTATAATTTTATAACAATCTGTGTGGATTGATTATTATAAATTGCCTTTGCCGTCGATGAATTGCATTTAAATACAGATTTTTGGAGAGATGATGGTTTCGGTTGTAAGTGATAAATTCTTAATTTTATTGCAATACGACAAAAGAATTAAAATTCTTACATTAAATTACATCTATTATGTTTACGTTATGCTCGAATTTATTTCTATTCGAGAATTTAAATAGTGAAATTAATATGTTGAATTTTGTTAAATATTTTTCTGGTTTGTGATGCATTTTGATGGTGATGTATGGCTTAAAGTAATTCCTATAAATTGATAATAATTTCACATTGAATCCATAAGAATGTTCACATAATAAATCTTAATAATTATTAATTTACGTATTAAATCTAGTCCCGTCATATTAATGTACTTGAACATTTCATCGAATAGAGTTTTATATATCATCAATTTACTTTTGTTTAGCAACTTTTATTAAATAAATGGTAGTCCATCAAATCACCATATTTGTATAAATATCATCAGGTAAAAGTTAAAGTGTTTGTAAAATGACATTAAACTCCATAAATGGATAAGACAAAAATCATACAATTTAATGATAAGAAAAGAACTTCGCATTCACACAAAAATTTTCATTTTTCAATAATTTTTTGACTGAGCATATTTACAGGAGGGCAGTTGAATTTCAAATTCAATTCATTTACTTTAAATCTCTTTCATCATAGTCTTATATTGTAAGCGTTAAATTTAATATTTTATCGATTTTTCCATATCATAATAACAGAAAAACAAAACTTTCATTGTAATTTAATTAATTTATCTAAAGTATTTATGTTAATTTTAATTCTCTGGTAGAATCTCTTTCATCATTTTAGTGTTCTTCTCATGAATCTTTTATTGTTATCTATCAATTTGAATGTCTTATAGGCTAAAAAAAAAGCTTTACAAAAATTTCACGTTTAATTGATTACTTGTTTTTTTGTTTTCTGTCTTCAATATCAATTAATTCGTGGTAGTTTCTTACGATCTATTTACAATACAAGTGATGACGATTAATTAAATTGATCATAATGCTAATAGCAAACACAACGAGACTGCAATTATTTTCGCTGTTTGAGCTGCAATATTTGACATACTTTCAGCATTACTTCGATAGTTGGCTGAGTCTTTGTCCATAACACCGGCTGTTTTTAATACAGCTGGTTGGGCTGATGGCTCTTGTTCCATATCTGTAAATTGTAATTCAAAGAAATCACATTGATATCCTTCTATAGAATCGAAATAAACTTTTTAACAATTTTACCTTCAGAGCGAGTGGTGAATTGAAATATTATAGACAATTGATTCCATCCATGATCATTTCTGGCCTGAACTCGTGCCTCATAATGTGTAGCTGGCCGTAAATTCTTCAATAAATGTGATGCATGATGTATTATGTTACTATGGATCATATTATGATTTGGCATATGATATGACGCTAATTCATTTCCATATAAATGATATGATGATCCACCACCGGTTAGGTGATTATTTAAATTTATTTGTTGTGGTATTACAATATTTTGCCATTCATTTTGACGTTCCAATTCATTCATGTGTTGTGAATAGTAGGAGTTTGGTGTATATGATGGACGATCCTATTTTAAAATTTAAACAGTTATTCATTTACTTTTACATAAAACATTCATTTGTCAGTTATTCTTTTTATTTTATTTTTTTTTGGGTTTTACATTTCATATGGTTTTTGTGGGAGTGTGGGTTGGCCAGCCATTAAATTTTCATCAAGAAAATGAGTTAAAAATTTAATGGCCAATCACACAATAAAATATTTTGAATAATTTTGTTATTTCAAAAGTTTTTCTTTTATCATTTGAATATTACTTACATTGTGACGCTGATATGGTATATCGTTGATGCTGTCATGTTGACGATAAAACAAACGATATTCTCTTATGGGTGAATGGGATTGTACTGACCATGAAATATTATATTGGTCACGATAATTACTCAACGATGGCTATAATATAAAACAGATATAATTTATGTCTCATTAGAATAATAAGGTACAAAAAAATATAATAACAGAAAAGTTGGTAATAACTAGTAACAGGATATCATAGAAAAATGGTAATTTAGTTGAAATTTTCTCAGTTTTTTTTTTTCGGTTAACTAATTTGTTCAACTTTTTCCAATGCAATCAAATGTTATTTTACTCACCGAATCAAATGTACAAACGGATGGGTGGCCACTCAACATTAAACCAGCACGATCATTTCCCAATGTGTTTGTTGCACGACACGTATAATTACCCAAATCATTGTGAGTTACATTACGAATTATTAAATTGTATCGATTTCCTCGCACCTAAAATAATAGCCGGACATTGAAAATCAACATAAAATTCAATAAAAATAAAAAGATCCATCAGACATGGTAAATGATGAACGGCAAAAAATATTTTCACTTGGATAAAAATGAAATAAATTTTGACCGCATTTTAGGGGTTGAACCATAGCGCGGACTCCCCAAAATATAAAACAAGAAAGATAAAAAAGAATTACTACCTGTTGCGAATGCTGTTCAGTTGTGCCCAATTGTGTTGTTTCCTTGTACCAGACAACATGCGGTGTTGGTTCACCATGAACGACACAAGTTAATTGTGCTTCATAACCAGCACCTGTGTGTACCACATTTTTTTCAATTTCAATTTCTGGCGGATCTAAAATTAGAGATATGAACACAAAAGTCCAGTTAGTGGATTGGTAATTTCATTTATTTTGGGGGAGTAGTTGGTGTACATAAAATCCAATTATCTGTGTGAATTATGAAAAATCAACTAAAATATCGTACAGTTGAATTGAGATATAATTAAATCTGATTAGTTCTAATATAAATCCTCCTGTGTTAACTAGTGTTTCTACTGTTTATGATATGTAATCATACTTACATAATACGTTTAGGAAAATCTCTCGTGTATCGGGCTGGCCAACACGATTATCAGCTGTACATTTATAATGACCAACATTGTGCCGATCAACGTGCATCATTTCCAGAACTGTACCAGTCATATTTGCTTCACCATTTGGCATCATATTATTCTTAATTGAGTTAAACATAATCGTTAACAAATGATGGGATAATTTAATGGTTTTATCATTTCATAGTCCGCATTGTATACATAAAAACCCGTGAAAATTACATTGATTTGAGTACCGCAACATAATAAAATGGAAAGTTGAAAAAGAACGTGAATTAAATTTTATGAAAATCATTAGATTTGCTTTTATGTCATTTTAAAATACAAAGCAAACGTAAAAATTAATAAAATTGGGACAAGGCAAAAAAAAACTGATTAGAATTTATTACCTTCCGTGTCCAAATGATTTTTGGCGTTGGATTGCCGGAAGCGCGACATTCTAGCTTAATGGCAGCACCCTTGGATACATCCACCCGTGGTGATGGTGCGATAAAATCTATCTTTGGTGGTTCTGTAAATAAAACAATTGAGGGTTTTCATTTTTATTTATATTTCAGTTGTTACAGTACCATAACGACAGTTGAAATTAAAAATAAAAAAAGTTCAGGAATAGAAAATTATGATTTTATCCTTGAAATGTTTTCCTTCTTTAAAATTTGAATGCGGTAATCAACAGTAATTCAATGCTATCGTTTACACTTAATTAATTAGATTTTCCCAGTATATAAAGATGAAAATTAAATAAAAAAAATATTTCTTTTTAGGGTTTCATAAAAATTATGGTATCAAACAGCGACAAAAAAAATGGATTGAAATGAGTGACGTAAAACGGAAAATATTGAACTTACCAAGAACTTCAAGAATATGTGATATTTCCCGTGGCTTTATAGTGCTTATCTGACATACATAATCACCAGCATCCTCAACTCGTACATCACGAATTTCAAGGTTGTAGCTGTTTGAATATGACAACGATGATGATCTACTACCAACATCAATTTGATTTTGTTGCGGTGGCATTAATCGTATACGAGGATTTGTGGTTACTTTTAAATTACCAGCAGTTAGTACGGCTGTATCCTTTTTCCATACTAAAATAATGCTGCTTGATCTCTCTACATGATTGAAAAAAATACACAAAAAAAAAAAAATGTTAAAACAAATGAGAGAACAAAAATTGGGATAATTTCATTTAATATGCTATTTTACAGCTCAACTCGTTACAAGACTCAATGGGCATCCACCACCCATACTACTCGGTAGATTTTAATTTTCTAGTTTCATTTATTCCGTCATGTTTTGATTGCCTTGACGCATCGCACAATCTCTTTGTGATTGTGTATGGCACATAAAATGTGAAACATCAACGCCACAACATAATGAAAAATAAAAGCGTTACAACTACAACATAGAAAAAGCCAAATGTAAATCCTGTTAAAAACATGAGAAAACTGATTTTTCTCCCCAAAATAAAAGTGTAACAACAAAATAAAAATATTTCTTTGAAATTTTCCAAAATGAAAATCAAAATACCCAACAACAAGAAGAGCAAAATAGCATGAATAAAAGAAACAGAAATGCATGAAATGAAAATCCTCAACCGACGAAAGGGATTTCACATTTGGTTTATAGCTTTATCATTTTCATTCCATTGTGAGAAATCTTTTCATTATGGCATTCTTCTTCTTTTATTTTGTTTTTCTTTTTTATTTGGTACTTTGAGGCTGGAAGCCCAATGGTATCCACATAACCGCACTGTGTCAGTTAATGGTTGGTGTCTACGGCTCACTGTATCACACCAAATTAATTATAATTGTTAGATAAAATTACCAGTCTCATTAATTTTGCATGGCATCACTACCGTTGAACCAACTGCTATACTGTATTTTTGGCCTAATGTTAAAAATCCTGGTATAAATTTTTCTTCTTCCAAATAGTCATTTGAAAATCTTTGTGGTGGTATCGCTGTGGCATCTGAAAAATAAAAAAACGAATGAAAGTTATTAGATAAAACAAAAACCACATAAAAATGGGTGAATTTTCATTTTTAAAATATTTGAATTCAACATTATTAACTTTAAAGGAAAAACTTAAAATGAATTTACTTTTTTATGTTTTTATTTTAAATATTTATGATTCGAATTATTAAACTTTTACGTTTTTAATGGACAAGAAATATGGTATTCCATACGAATTTAAGGTTCCGATGAAACTGGAATTGTTATTGGTGGGAAACTATCAAATAGTGAATGAATAATTTATTTTATGAAGATAAATAATCAACAATCAACTGTTATGGCATTATGGTGTACTGATAATAATATTTTGTATTGTTATTTGGACCGTTTTGGCATTAACAATTGGGGTTTTATGAATCGTTCCCATTATCAATATAATACAGCAATTCCAGAGTCTATCATAATGCACCCCAAGAGAATGATTTTGATATTTCAATCTAGAAACTGTCTAGTGTACCACATTGTAATGGCATGGAAAATTCAAAGAAAACTGTCTACACAAATAAAAGGAAAAAAACATGAATTTATTGTTTGGTTGCAAATAGTGAATTTAAAATTGTCGAGAATATAAATTTTAAATCTCATGGTTTGATGACACTTATAAAGAATTGCATGTAATTACATCGACTAGAGTAGGTGGCTGCTAGTTTACTCAAATGACCCAGTTTATATTAAGTTTTATTATATTTCCTTTACCAATATTACCCCATTTCGATAGGAAAAGTGGATAAATTGAAAACTTCCTTAGCAAATCAAACTGTTTGGTTAAACGTGTTAGAATACCAGTAATTTTGGCTGTTACGATTTGCCATTATCTGCCCTATAAACTTTCCAGTTCCTTCATCTTGGGTCATTCTGGGACAGTTGAAAATACTTTTTTTTTCTTTTCAACTTCTTTCTTTTAGTGGTTTTTTAATAGATAATCAAAATGAAATAATCTTCATCTACACTTTTTGTTTGCCCATTTTACATTATTCTACATTCAATATTGCGTTACAACACACTGAAGATAAAATGAAAGAAAATTCGGTTAAAATTTTTACGGGTTTGATTTGCCAAAAACTTTCTACTTTCTACCATATTATTTGACTTGATCACTTTGTGGTATTCCGTTGTCTCTTTAATATTTACTTGACTGTGGGCAATGAATTCAACAATCCGTATACATTTTGGTTGACAATCATAGATGATGGTCTCACTTCAATGTAAAATAAGAAAAACTAAAAAAATATTTAGGTTCCCATGAAAACCGAGAAAGAATAAAATAGAAAACTTGAATGGTATAGTGGAAATTTATTCAAACCACATTGAAATGCATATTCTGTTCAACTAAAACATTCCATAACGTAAGCATAATTTTCCACGTGCACGATTTTACATGATAAAATTTACATAAAATGTCTATAAATTCCAATGTCCGGATTTTTCACTATATTTTCTTTATTCTCTTCCATGTAATACTCATTCCATTCAATTTGTGAACTATATGTTTTGGCACCATACAAATGGGTCTTTTCATGCATCCGGAATTAAAAATAAAAATTATATTTAGAAGAGTTGGGTAACCAAAGAACTAAAATGTTTGAAAAAAAAAAAAAACGAGAAAACATTAAATGCAAATTGAAAGGAAATTTAATTTCCCTTTTTCGTTGAGCATTTATGGTCAGGAGAACCAACCAGTCATTGAATTGGAATTGTTTTAACTGATTTTGTGTAACCGACACCTTAACTTATGCAACAGCCAACTACATTTCCAATTGGAAATGAATCAACTTTCAATTTTTATTCATAATTGAATTTAAGTTAAAATTTCTTGTTGAGTTACCACTAAATTAAAGGTAGCAGTATGAAGTAATGGAGATCGAGGTCAAGCTTATTGGTGAAATTTTCTCCAAAACAATTTCTCTTGGCCAGTGAAGATTTTCTTAAAAAGTTTTGTGGCCACTGTGGTCTATTGAATAAATTGAACAATACTTCTTAAGAATCTTATTTATAACACAATTTTGTATTGGCTTAATATAGAATTTAGATTCATCTCAAGTATTTCAGTTATAATGGAAGAATTAAATAAAATTCGCATTTACCAAAACAAGTGAAAAGTATTTGGTCATGAGTAAAACTTTTCTTAGAACAACGGATAGAGTGTATCAATGGTGATTCAATTCATTCCATTATTACCATATGACTCTTATTTATGACAATGGTAAGGTTATACGGTAATACTGCAATCTTCAGGTAACTCACCTGAGGTGTATTAAAAATAGTTTTGCCTCGTTCAACCTAAAACCTCTGCATTGAATCAAAAAGTCGTTGAAGAATTGGTTAATTGTTTATTAAATGTGGTATATTGAACATTTT
The DNA here is from genome assembly GCA_001014335.1 of Coboldia fuscipes. NCBI lineage: Eukaryota > Metazoa > Arthropoda > Insecta > Diptera > Scatopsidae > Coboldia > Coboldia fuscipes. The sequence continues at coordinate 36,928 of JXOR01000085.1, read as the reverse complement.
TTTTTATCCGATAAACTCAGTAGTCAAGTATGTTTTAAAGTGAGTGTGTGATTTTCTATTTTGTTGAACACCAGAGTAAGTAATAACCTCTGTTACCAATTAAAACTTTTTTTTTGTGTGTTTTCCTGTTTGGGGACCATAAGTCGCCATGAACACTTAACATTTAAATATTACTGAAGGTAATTTAAAAGTACTTAGTATAATTAATTGCATTTAATTTCACTTATTTTAATTCATCTACTGTTGAGGTTTAAATTTAATTTGATTTTTTAAATTCATGAATAAATTTTGGTATTCCAATTTGAATGAGTCATTACAATTAATTTTATTAATTCAAGCGTTCACCCTATACGTCAGTATTAAATAAACAAATTGCACGTGGGTTATTTTGATTAAAAATAAAAACGAAATAAAAACGCCATACCGTTTATTTTGAGGTGTGGAATTCTAAATAAGAGACCAAGAAAGAAAACCACCTCAATTTCAAATAAATTCATATCGTTATGGTTCCACATGTGAATGCACTGTAAATTACTCATTTTGTATTTCAGTGAAATTGAGGATTGGTAAACGAAAGTTCATTCACAGCCCACACTCTTAAATACTCAAGAATTCACAATTTCAAATTGTCCCTTATGTTGCTTGCCTTTTATTTATTTTTTTTTTATTTTAATGCCACTCTGACTAAATTGTGTGCGTTTTTGATTCGGTAGGGTAAAATGAAAAAAAAAAAATACGATCAACCCCTCATGAGATTACCAGTGTTTTAAATCTGATTTGAAAATGAATATAATAAAAAACCAATGAATTAAAATTTTTCACATAAAAATCGTTTAAACTTATCCATGACACTGAAAAGCTTATGATGAAAATCCCTTAAACTGGCAATGAATCGAATAAAAAAAAAACGAAAGGAACAGAATTGCCATATAAAAATTTCATGGATAAATTGTTTAAATTCTTTACAGATTAGCAATACACATCTGTGGGCTATAAATAACCATTCGGTTTTTATTAAAGTTCTTTTATTTGATTAATTTTGGTTTAATTAATCAGTTATTCTTTATTTTTTATATGAAATCCCTTGAATATCAAATAGTTTTGTCAGCAACTATCATATTAATGGTTCATAGAGGAATTTAATAATTTTCTGCATATGATAATCAGCAACTAAGGGGTATGGTGGTTAACAGAGAATCTGAAAATATTCATGATTTCATTTAAATGTGTTGGCCTTTTTATTTGGCACTGTCAACGACATATTCAGTATGGTGTATCCAGGGGAGCGATTGTCGCCAACCCATAATTTTAATGAATCGTCGTCATGAAATGTCGACCACCCTTCTACCTTATTTTATTTAAATAAACGCACAATGGTTATGTTGTTTAGATTCAACAACAATTCAACATATAAAAATGAAATCCAAATTTGGTTTTTCCTATTCATTGCTGTTCTTAGGAAAATATACAAACCGGTTAGTTAATGAACAGTACACGAACAATGAAAATATTTAAATCATGTGGTGATATGGCCTACTGGCTGTTAACATTTTCTTGATTAAATACACAGTAGCAACTGTTAAAATTCCAAATATTAATTAAGACTAAGGACGCATAAAGCAGAAAAAAAAAGGTATGCGTTAAATGTGTATATAAAGTATCGCGTTTTTCTTGTTATTTATTCTTTAAAAAGAGAGTATTTTAATTCAAAGCGGTATTTGTTTGTTCACAACAACAGAAACCAAAGAAAGAAATCATAAACAGACGACAAAAGGCCGAGAAATGATTTTCTATTTTTTGTTGGTGGGTGTAAATTATGATTGTTTGTTGGGCCCAACAAAATGCAGGTGTCCGTTATCGTCACCTTATAAATGTATGGAATGAAATATGAAAGAAACAATTAAATATTTAAGAATATTTGTACTGATTACTTGGTCTGTCTTAACAAACCGATTATACTGAGAGTGTTTAGGACTTAGGGATCTCTTCAGTTCATTTGAATTACGCATATCAGTTGTTGACCTCACCCTCAATTGGTATTCATAAGTAATGTAGACAGGAGAGAGTTTGTTAGCAATTAAGCATCAATATTAGACACGCAGGAATTCGTTTGGGTTTTATCAAAGGGTTTGTATGAATATATTTCTCATTTTTTCGTTTTATTATTATATTGCCATTTCATTATCAACCACTGCAGAGACGATGATTTTAATTTAAAAACATAAAATTCCATTCCCTTTGCGCTTTGACCGAAAAAAATATGAGAAAATATTTGTCTATTGATGGTGTCTCTTATCTAATCCGAACATGATGAAGACGATCCACGTGACATTGTTAAATTTAAATTATTTATGTTCCAACATAGAAACGTGTTCATTTTACCAGTTCCATCAAATATAAATTTTTAGTATTTACCCTCGACTCTAATTTTTTCCTATTTTATGGTTTTAGTAAAACTGAAAATAACGTATTGATCAGCATACCAATACCCAAAAATAATGATTATTGGCATAACTAAATGGATAACATGGGTAAATATACATAAACGAATACATTGAATATTCGAAAAACGATTACAAAATTTTGCCACTGCTATCAATGTCATTTAGGTCCATCGCAGAATTTAATGAACACAAAAATTTTATTAAATAATAATCATCAACGACATTTTTCGGTGTTGATTATAAGCAACTCAAACCCCTTAATTCCTTTAGTCGTTGGAATTCGTCTCATGGATTTTATTATACCGCAAACATAGAAAATTTCAAATGAAAATGAAAATTATTATCATCGTGTCTATACGATGGACTCATTCAATGAATATCAAATACCAAAATTTTTGTTCCATTTCAACAAATGTAATCCATAATATTCCAATAAAATTCATTTTAGATTTATCATTACATCTTTCGTTGGATTGGAATAACCAGCAAATAAAAGAAAATCAAAAGAAAATTGAGAAATAAAAGTCAAACTCAATTTTATTCATCGGATTAATTTAAATTCATCTGTTAACGACATCTTAACTTTATGTAATTTGTTACTAAGATGGTAACGGATTGGTTGGCTGTAACCAACGATGCCTTCTGTGTCTTCTGTGCTTTTGGTTCAGATTAATTATCAACGAGAAAAAAAAACTGTTGAAGAAATTAGAGAATTTAAACTTTTCAACTAAAATATTCGAGGGAATGCACTGACAATTTAATTAGGATAGACAAATTATTGTTGATTAAAAAGTTTAATAGAATAGAGTTGTTCAAGCTCATTGACAGCCTAGAGCCAACTAAATATTTTCTGTTTGTTTAAAATAAAAAGAGACGAAACTGCACAAAATCCATATATGAGTGTGGTGGAGATGGGAAAAAAAAACTGAACCATCAACCCCTTAGGATAAAACTAAAAATATTGAAGTTTTCCACATATTAAAAGGAAAAGTTTTACTAGAATATTCTTCTCTGAGGCCATCATAAAACAAGTGCTAACAATAATTCGTTTTATTTTTCCCAACAGTCATTCTATTACAATCTGCTGGTATACCATCGTCTTTCCACTTAGTAACTCTTTTCACCAATTTTAATCTAATGAATTTTAAAATGAGTATGTGTGATACGGAAGTGTTTCCTTTACAGTTGTGTGTCTTGTTTTTTATGGTTTGTTGTAGTTACCATCTTATGCCATCTTTTATAATTCACAGTAATGTTTTTAAATTCATTCGACTTGCAAATGTAATGAATATGTTGCAACATAATGTGCATAGTTTACAATTAGTCTATTAGAGGAAAATTTTCTATTTGTTTTCTCTTCTAAATTTTATAATTTTCATTTTCTTGTTTTTTTTTTTTTTTGTTTCTGGCGGAGTTTGGTGGGTATGAAAATGTTCCTTTGACATAATACACCAAGTGAATAATCAGTTTTATTAGGAAATATAGGATCAGGTTTTAGAGAATACAATATATGGTGGGTGGTGGTGGTTTCTGATTGCTGAATGTTTTTAAAACTCTGTGTCACAATACAATTTAACTTTAGTATAAACATATGGGTGGTAAAATAAAATAAAAAAAAAGGGAATAAATGTTTCAGTTTTGCCCTCAGTTTAAAAGCTTTCTCACATTTTCCATTATTTTCGTTCTTTTTTCTATTTTTTTTTTCGGGGAGAATAAAACCCATCGGGTTGTATGTTATTCATATCGGTTTTTCATGCATGTTGGAAAAATAGGATTAATTCAATATCATACTGAATTCAGTAGCAGCTGTATATTGAGATAGTGAAAATGAGTTTTTCCACCGATAATACTCGTATTCCTCAACATTAAATGTGCATGGTGTAAGTGAGAGAGTGAAATTGTTACTCCATTTGACAACGGAATAAAAAAATTAAAAAAAAAAAACGAAACGTTATAATAAATTTTCCTAAAACCATTACGGTTAATTTACTTAAAATTTAAAAATCACATACTACAGATAGTGCCATTCACACTCGCTTATGCTTTTAACGCAATTTATGTTGCATTTTACATATCACTATGATCATTATCATTACCCTGTGCCACCATTTCACTTTGTTTAAATCAAATTTGCTTTATAATGTTTGTGTTTTTCTGTTTAACTTTTTTGTATTTTCAACTTGTTTTTTATAGAGAATTCTCCTTAAATCGAATTTATTTGAAACTTCAATGCAATGAAATTATTTATAATGACATCCAAATTTAATGATCCTGTACAGTTTTCAATGTTGATTTAATTTCTCATACGAAAAGAAAATAGTGAACTTCTTCATTTCCAATTTATTTATACAGGGCGTATTGAGAATGAAAGAGTTGATTAAATATTCGTCATTCAAGGTAAATTAATAGAGAGAACAAGTAAAATACTGAGAAATTTGTACTTAGTACAATTCATGTGTTTCAACGATATTTGACTTTTAGATTGAAAATTGTCATACATTGGGTATGGTAAAGTAGAAAGATACACACATTTACGTTTAATAATGACCTGATAATGGTTGTTTTTAGTAGAATACACACCTTGAATAATCATTTAACGTGTACGGGATTTGTGGATGACATATAGAAATTGAATGTTGACATCAGATCATACTTGCCAAGAGAGGGATGAATGATAATAAAACAGAGTATTATGATCCGTATGGAAACACAATTCATATGTTAAATTGCGATGAAATTACAACACCCGGTGGTTGGAATCATTTAGAATAACTTCAACATATCGTTTGTATTCACCGGTACTTGAATGTGTAATGAATGACAAAGTTTTAGTTTTTTTTATTCGTTAACTCTTCTCTGTTATTTTCATTTGTAAATGGTTAAAAGTGTATAAGAGTTTTTAACACTCTTTTTGAGAATCATCACAAACTGATTGATGTGATAAATGTAATGATACATGTAAAGGCTCAGGTATTTAATGTTTACCTTCAACCAATTCTTGTTTCATGTGGAGTTTTATGAAAATAAAAGAAACAGTTAAAAGTTACATTATCCTTTGGTTACCATGAAATATCATAAACAATTAATTTTATTTATATTCTTTTTGGTACATTACACATCCACGTGGAATTAGATTTTATTTTCTGTTTTTTGGTAATTGTTGTTAAAAGATTTATTTCTCATTTTCATAAGAAATTCGTTCATATCCAATGTAACAAGACAAGAAAAAAAAACATAATTAAGATTACTTAATTCATATTTATATGTTTTCTTACATTTTATGTCATACAGTTAAGTATACATTACTGTGGGTTTATTCTGTTTACAATATTCGCTTCCATTATGAAATGTATCACATCAACATTCACACAACAGTAACGAGGTACAGATGACAATCTAACCGAAACCCAATACCACCAGTAACGAACGGAAAAAAGGAAAAATAATTCCAATATTCTTTGTGTCCACAATGAAAATATGAGTTAGAATATTCCACATTGTACGTTAGTAAAACGACAATTGTCGCCTATGTGACATTAATTCAATTATTAAGATTTATTTTTCATTGAATATAAAAGAATAATCTTCACATAACTTTGTGTGTCCCCATATGCTTTCATTATTCCACTTACAACAGAGATATAACATTTGCTCATATGAAATCTGATTGTATATGTGTATACCGAATAACCGAGGAGACAATTTCTTTTTGTTTGCCAAAATAGTATAAATAAAATGGAACTGAATGGAAAAAGAGAATGAACGCATACATAACAACACCATGAAAAACGGAAACGAGAAAATTTTCCAACGCTAATTTCTTAATAAATCACTTTGCCTAACAAACATTAGATTAATATTCTTCTATACGTTCTCATTAAAACATAATAGACTTCTGTTGACATAACAGAAAAAATTACATAGAAAATTCATACACCATAAACAGAAATATTTTATTTCTTGTGAGAGTATTTTGCCACCCCACACCCACAAATGGAAATAAGAGAAAAATACAATTCATAACAGTGAATAAGACAACACCAAACTTTTATTCCATTAAATTGAAATGAATTAGTTCGTTTAACGTAAGAAGCCAATCCTAAATGATAAAATAAATAAAATAAAACGTCAAGAATCAAGAAACGAATAGAATAAATCCCTTAGATAGAAATACTTTTAATGAATATTAGTTGAATAATTTTCCATTCTTTTTTTTTGGTGGGATAATTGGCTCAGTCTCATAAAGTCTTAATACAATACAGGAACAAAAGACAAAATATAAAAAAAAAATGAATATCAAATTGAACTAGAAATGAAAGTTTTATAAATTTATTTATAACAAAAATTGTATAACATAAATGACCTAAACTTTTTCTATTGCTGACCATTAAAATTCATAATATTTCGTTGCATTATACATAATCATAACAACAACAGTTTGTTTGACATTTGATATCACTTAGAAATTAATATGCATTTGATGTTGCAGTTTACACAGCAGCAAACTATTCAACCCTACTGTGTCGTTATCATCTGAACTTAACATCCACAACGAGTGTCCATCATACACATACACACTTTTGGTACAGTTTGTGAATCTCACACTCTCATAGTTATTCGTTGGTGTTCCCCATTGGATGCATGAAAAGTTTTAAACTTTCTGTTATTACGTGGCCAACATTTTGAAAATTGTTCTGGTATTTACAAATTTGATAAGATCTCATCCTACCAAATCTGATATTTTGTGACTATATCAGTCGTTTCATTATATCATCTCTTAACTCATAGCCATTCTAATTCATGTCATATTTACCGGATAGTTTTCAGTCATTTTGACTGTTTTTTTTTTTATTTTGGATCAATTCACCAATCCACAATGCGACAATATAGAAAACTATTGCAAATACGGTTACAAGAGATCTCAAAGTGTTGATATGATGTTTTTAACTCTTAATCCAGGTCATATATGCAGATTATTTTCGTATGCAATTTGAATAGCTAAACAGTTCTGATGTACATCTTTAAATTATAATCCCATACTCCATTGCTTTGACGAAAAATTGTGATAAATATCTCTGTGGATGCAATTCAACCTCATTTTCAAATTGTTCAATGGATGTTTTATAATGCTTTTGTAATTTGCACTCTACTCAAATATTACCATGCGACACACAGTCGAACAAAAACAGTAAGTGGAAGTAGAAAACAGGAAGAAAAATAAAAGAAACTGAATAGAAGTGTAATATCACAGGATAAACAACTAGGGAATTCATTCCCTTACTCGTAATCCTCCTTAGTGGATGATTTTTACTTCATGAGGCAACATTACTTTCCTTTTTTTCTCTCTCTGTTTTAAATTCATCATGTATTGGGCTTAAGTGGGGAGAAACAACATAACGTACATGAGAAAAAACTGCACACACGGTGAATACAAGATAAGACAATATCCATGACTTTTAGCATAACAGTTATGTTTTATGTTTTCATTCAATGTAATTTGTTGTTCTTGGAGGACGATGAAAAAGACTAAAATAAAAACTTTCGTTAAATGCACATTCTTGTATTCAGTTTTTATTTGTTAGTTTTTTCCTGTTCTTTTCACAAACGAATTACCAAACTTGTAAAGAAATAATATGAGGGAATTTCATGCAACACCCTTAACTTTCGTCTCATCTGTGGCATACGGTTGTCTGTTTCACGGTGAACTATGAACAAAGTTATGCCCAAGAAATCATAGGATTTGTAATGAATTACGTTGAACTGAAGATAAAAGAAAGCCGAGAACATTTTCATTCTTTTTATAACTTACAATCTACTCACTTTGTTTCATTACATAGATTGATAATGTAATGAATGAATACCTCTCACCATAATGTGCTAACAGCATCACTCCTGATATCAACTGAACCATTAAAAAAAATTCTTCTTCGACGAATAAAACAGAAAATAAATTTCATTTTTTTCTTTTCCTCATTGAAATGTTGAATTTTTATGCTGGCGGTTAGATACCTTGAGGCCATATTCATTAAATTCAATTTTTGTTCCCCCCAACAGAGTACATCATATTAAGAGATAAACCGTTTCGTTTTATTTAATTTTTTATTTCGTACGATAGAGAATGGTTGCCGGTACAGGGACTGATTAAATCGTTCCCTTGTTATACAACACTCGAATATAATCCAAAAGGATATTAGCAAATAATAGAAGCCCACATATCATCAATATTATCGTCCAATCATCTAGCGTTTAACGTTGTTCCTTCAATCTACCAGCGAATAAGTTCTAACATTATTGGATAATTTAAAAACCAGCAGAATTTTAAAAGAAAGTGAAATACTTCAGTTTGCCAAATAATCGGTTTGAATGAATTGAATTTGCATTTAATAACTGAATAAGGGAAATCACCAAGGGAATATCCATGACGTTTGATTCAGTTGTTGATGTTCAATAAAGGAGAGTGTTGTAGTTGCATATATACATTCAACATCTTTTTCCTTCAAACATCGCATATTTGTATTTCGCGATGGAATGGGATATACGCAACCACGTTTTTCGTTTTCCACATCAGATCATTTAAATTACAACCCAATCAACCAAAATCAAATAAGATTTTGTCGGTTCTCATACCACAGAATATAATTCGAATATTCTCAACCAAGTAAAAGTGGCAGAACCAGTAAATTGGACATATTGAATAATACATAAGATATTGGGAAGGAAATTACAAAGCCAAAAAATAAAAATCAACGGAAAATATCGCGTGCTCATATTTCACTGTATATTTTCTTTGAAAGTATTTTTTAGTACTTTTCCTTGACAATGTTCCTTCTACTCGGTAACAAACAGTTTATATTTATTCTTTTTTATTTCATTCAATCTGACGGGGTATATTTTCCTCTTCAATACTGTCTTCAAGCTGAATGAACTCTAATACATTTAATTCCGAAATACAATATACACATAGTACAGTACATATAGTAGAGGTATATCAAAAATCATAAGTGGGAATGAACATTTTATTTGATATTCATTTTATGTGTATATTCGGTTAGATTGTATCAAATATGATGATTTTGTTGTTAGATATGTAAATATGAATTTATATTTGGCCCACCACCACCACCACCACTACCGGTTGAAGGGAGAGGCACATCAATGATGTATGTTTTTACCACCCTCAGAACATCAAACCGGATAGCAATGGATTTTTTTTTTGTATGAATAATTTTTTGTATTTATGGTTATTTTTTTTCTATATTCACGTACTGGTATACTCTGTTGTTTTGGTTTTTCAGTTATTCACTGTTTTATGAAAGGAAAATACAGTGGAAAGTTTCTTTTTTGTTCGTTTTGAATTTTAGTCCATGACAAATAATAATAAAGTGCAGCACTGTGTGGTATATGAAACTAATCATTTATTTGGATATATAAAAACGAAAAATTTATGAAAACGACCTGTCGTCTTACTGATATTTCAAAGGTAAGAGAAAAATAAAAACAAGAACTCGTTGAGCTGAAAGAAAAACAAGAAAACACCACTAAAATATTAATAACATTTCTTCGTTCTCTTTCTTTTAAGAAAAATTCATTTTTTTTTTCGTTTTTTCTCTACTTCAATTTTCCATCTGTGTCGGTTATTTTCGTATGATTTTCTTGCAATTCTATTCGTGGCAGTAGATGAATTTCTTTTTAAATGATATTCCTTATACATTATGAAGAGATTTTCATTTATAGACCATAATATGTTTTATGTGGCCATATAAACATATAGAAATGGAATAGGAACATGTCATTTACTTATCCGGTATGTTTATTTCTTTTATTTTTTTGGTCGTAAGTAAAACAATACAAATTCACGGCACTTGATAATAATCAGTCCCTTATTAGAATATATGATTTGCCATTTAACGAGTGTATTATGGTTTTTGATTTCAATGTTTTGTTCAACGTTTTATTACAACGTCTGACATTGTACATTCACTTTTTTTTTGTTTTTTTACTTTTTGTTTCCCAGACAGAAAAGAATAACTTTTTCAAAATCGTTGTTTTTTCTTGAGCAATTTCTTTTCTTGTTTTGCCCACTTCTCCTGCCTATTTTCTTTTTGGTTGTTATCGTATTTTATTTCTATGGTTTTTTGTCTCATCAGGGGATTTATACTCGTTACATAATATTTAAATCAGATGTAAGTTGTATGGTAAACGGGCCATATTATTCATTTATTTAAATTTTAATGAACGATATCACAACATAAATTCTATATTCCATGACACTCCTCATTATAGTACACACATGATGATGAGCATAACATAAGAAAGAAGAACTTAAATCCTAACACAATCATATCAAGTCATCCATTTATTATATGAAGAAAATAAAAATTAGAATAGATTCTTTACGTAACATCCAAAAAGACGAAAGAAAAATAGGATAACTTATGGATTGTTATTAATCTTTCACTATTTAACATGACTTTGAATGCTTTCCTTTTCGTTCTCATAATGTTATTCGCTTTGAATCTCCTCCACCACACTTCACACAGTTGTTTTATGGGCTTTTAACGCCTTTTTAACATGCAAATATGAATCATTTTGACTCAGTCAGAATGTAAAAGGGGAAGAGGTGAAAAGGTATTTTATGTATTCAATATATACACGTATGGTGGATCGTTGAGGAACTTGCATTTTTAGTATCGTCATTCAATGTAAGCAACGTTCAGTTGGTGGTTTGGGTGGAAATAAACGTTTGATTTGTTAAATGAAGTGAAAAACTAATATCAGAGAAAAACGTCTTTTTATGTTCAATGTTTGGAATGAGGCTTGTTAATAATGCATTACCACCTTAACGCCTTGGTTGTCTTTCAAAATTCAAGAAAGAGAAAAGAAAAAATAAGAAAGAAAACTCCCCATATGTAATTTCCTATACGATTTCATGGAACTTTTTATGTGATTGGGTCTCAATTTATTTGGTGTACATTTTTATGGATACGACTGATGTGGTGTGATATGACTTGATTTTTGTGTCCTTATGTGTTCAATAATGTGCCATTTATGCCATCATCAATACTGGCAGTCGTATTACGATTCCCTATCAGACCCAAAAATGAATAAATATAATGTCTTGTAGTGAAATTTCATTTACCATATTATGATGATGATTATAGGAAATGATTTCACATTTCGTATAGATCATTCATGGAATATATTTGATGCACAGTATGAATCTATTGACAACAAAAAATGGAATGGTATTGAGTATACCTACAATTCTTATAAGTGCACAGATCAATTGGCATTGGTCCCGACGATCTTTCACCATTAAATTATCTTACATTTTAATGTCAAACTGTTGGTGAAAAAACTTAGGAAAATAGTCTTGCTAAGTGATGAAAGACAGTATGGCACCCACCGAAATGAAGAAAAGTAAAGATAAAGTGTATGTTAGCAGTTGTATTGGTACATAAAAATGTACTTTTATGTTCATATTTTATGCATGTTTTTTCATCGTTATTCATTCATGTGGCCCCCAGTACGTCCTTCCCTTATGGAATTGGATGGTAAATTATGTTATTTTAAAAGTAAAATATGGTAAGCGCATTCTTACCGAATATTTATTGTTTCGTAGTTGTGTATTCCTTATATTTTCTTTTTTTTTTTTATTTTCAAAGTTGTTGTCATTAAATTGAGAGCTATTATTACTGTAAAAGGTCTTGTTAACTATTCATTGGTATTTGACTGTTAACAGATTCAACGGTATCCATCAATTGTCTCTAAATTCCTGTCATTCAATCGCATTATATGCCAATTTAATATTTCTTTTCTTTTGCTACAACTAAATCGATCTTCACATCATTATTTATGCAAACGTAAAAGCAAAATAATTCCCGTATTTTCAATTTTTTTTGTTTGAAAAATTTTTAGAGGGAGAAAAAAAGAAATAATTTATATGTACCATAGTCGACTATAACGTCAATCAAATTATAATCAACTCTTTCTGGTTAAATTTTTAATGAGTTGCAACATTTTTTGTTCCGAAACATCATTGAATTATTAAATTAGATAACTTTTGTTCGCTATACATTTGATGTATGGAGCTTGATAACTCCATTTTAGCAGAATGCAATGAAATTCATTATAAACAAAAAACTAAAAGTGCATTATAGAGAAAAGGCCATGTAGAAATTACTAATCTATCATCGTTGTTGACGCATAATTAATGTGTAACTTTATTTGTGGTTATCCTATTTTATCAATGTTGAATATTTTACTGTAATGTTATAGACGATATGCGAATATAATTATGAATTTAACTGCACCGTAGGTAATGACACTATTCAACAAAACATAATTTTATCATTTGGTAATGTTAATTCTAATGGATGAAATAAAAAAAAAGAATCAGGAGTAAAAGTTATGAAAACTATGAGAAGATGATCTAACTGGATTTGTAGAGAAAACACTCTGGAAAGGTAAAGCATTAAAATGTGGTGACAGTACCTTCCAATCTTCATCTTTTTTGTGCATAGTTACATTAGGCAATGAGATCTCAACACTCATTATCCGGTGCTTTTTTTCTATAGTAATTTATTATGATTATTCAGCATAAAACATATAATAATTACTATGGATGCAAATGAGCAAATGTTGATTTGAATGTGTATACGGAATTATCGTATAGACACACACACTAGATAGTAAATTAATTTTGTTTACTGCTTAATAACTTTATTAATACACGTTTTCATATTTTCCATGTAGATTTTTGATTCAGGTGGTTGAACGTTTTCACTGGTTGAATGAAAATGAATATTACAAAATCTGAACAGTTATCCACGCGTCTGCTGGTTTATTTAAAATAAAAAAAATATACCATTTCGTTGATTTTCAATGCATTGAATAGAATCAAATTAACTTTTATAATAATCAAAAGCACCCGTATTCATGTGGTTAGTTTTTTTTTTTTCTGTTGTTGTATTTTGATGTTTTGATTTCAACTGTAATAATAATATGTTTTATACAATTATACATAAAATTTTGATGGCAGCAATGGTAACATCAGGATGAATTTGCAATGAAAGTTGTGCGCCCAACTCTCAAATTGTAATATGAGGATTTTGTAACATAATTTTTGCCGTTGGCATTGAAGTACACTTAATCAGGCAGCTTATCTTGTTTGGTGCACACACATACGATATAACCCGTTCATAAGAGAAAGGATGATACTTCATTTACTTCGGTTTTAGGTTCTATAAATTTTTTTTTCATTATTACGAGAGGATATTCGCATAATTTTTTTTTTTTTGGTTTTAATTGGAAAACATAACGAGAAGAGGACGATGAATTTTTTACTTGTCTTATTCACTTGCGTTGTGTTCGAAAATTATCTCATTTGAAACAAGAAAAAAAAAATTGGAATGACGTTGAAACATATAGAGATATGAAGTACCGTGTAACTTGGTATCATACAAGGATTTTAATATCTCTGGCTAAATGATCTGACTTTTATAAACATTTTGTGATAATTATGAGTTTTCCAGTTTAGCTCATACCCAAATTAGGAGGGATTAAAATTATATGCAGTAAAATAAAACGATAAATTTCTATATTTTAGTAACACGAAATGGATTCAGATGGCTCAAGAAAATTATAATTTTACATAAAATTTTAATTAGACGATATATGCAATGTATAAGTTCAATTTGTTATGTTCATTATTTTCAACTTTTTATTTTCTGTTGTTAAATGAACAAGAATAGAATAACATGTTGGGTGTGTGAGAATTTGCGTGTTATCAAATCAACCAAAATTAAACAAAATGAAGAAAAAAATATTTAAATTGTTTAAGTGCTCTGAAGATAAACATGAACGGTTATGAACATAAACAAAACACTTTAAAATGAGATAATTAGTGACTCTCTACTGAAGGAATTTTATTCAAACAAATTATGATTTAATAATAGGCAAATCGATTTTTTGATTCAATTTTAATTGTTAGAGATAATTGATATTTAAACGTTAATTGATCAAAATTGGACTTTTATGTAACATTTGTTTATTAATAATGTGTGCAATGAGGTTTATTAAAATGGATGGGAGTGAAACAAACATTGCGTTTAAACTCAATTAAATATTCGTTTTTTTTGGTTTTTTGTGGGTTAAGCTTAAATAAAATGACTTATTTCATTTTCACCAGAGTGTATGGTTGTGTGGGGAAATTGAATTGATTTAACAGCGTTCACAAAACTAAACAAATGAAATTTAACAGGAAAAAAAAGGAATGAAAATTATTACCATAATTTCCGTTTGTTGGAATATTTTTAACATTTATTTTATGTTGCAATGCAAAGCAAAAATAGAAGTACAAAATTCGCGTATTCATTTCAACAAATACTTCTTTTTTTTTATTTACATAATATCATTAAACTCTATATTTTTCTCATTCGTTATATGTTTTCGTTTTGTTTAATGCCATGCTACCCCCTAAGTGAAATGTAAAACTGTAGAGAAAATAAAAAGTATACAAGAATAAATGTAGAACTGAAATATAGAGAATTCTACCCCGTTGAACGGTAGTTGAGAGTATTGTTTTGAATATTCAAATATTTCAACTGTTTTCATTATTTAAATTGTACAGATTTAATATCCTACATTCTCATAATATGCACATGAATTAAACATATACGACTATACACATTCATATAAATAACGCCATCCTTAACATCGAAAGAAAACACTAAGAATAAAAGGGCACAGTATTAAATTAAAATGATTTTCATAGAAAACTCATACACAACTAACGTTTATACAATAATTTCCACTATTTTCTTTTTCCACTATTGTAACAAATTCAGTTGTTTTTTCTTTCAAATTTTGTCAACATTTTCTTTTTGAATTTTTGATACAAGACAAATGCTCTAAAGTTAACAGTGAAATCTGTATGAATAAAAAATTATATTTTACTGAACAGAACAAAACCCAAATGATATAAACAAAAATTCCCCATTGGGTGTAATTTAAATCCCAATAAACGTTGGATGGATACACAGCAGAGTTCACATAAAAACATTCTGCTAAACACATAAACGTATCTCATCTGAAATTTGGTAACAGCGATGTCTCCAAATATACAGAAGCCAAAACCAAACTAAGAATTGCATATTCCATAAAATAAAAATGTCCTTGACTAGATTGTATTCATATCTAGGGTGGGGGAGCATATAGTGAATAGAAAGTTCAATTTTGTCTACGACTTTTCATGTCCCGCTGGATCGTTATTAAACTAAAGGATACAAAAAGACAACCAACCCCCGATTGAATTTATGCTCAATTGAAAAATTTTCAATTCCAATTTTTCTATTCTATCCCATTCCGCTGTTCATTCTTTTCTATTACATAATTTATGTATTCTAACGATCATATTAAATTTAATAATTCTCTTCATATATTTAAAATTATTAGCTTTTATCATGGACTACCACCACATGTAAATAATTTTGTCCCCAAAAGGGCCGTCGTAGGTACATTTAGAATCATTTATCAATAAAATAGTTTAGCATACAACTGATGTAACAGAACTACATCGTATTTAATTGAATTTAAGAAATCTCTTATAAAATTTTCAGGAAACGGATTTAAATAAAATTTATGATAATTTTCTTACCTACTTTTTATTCGCTAGGAATTTAAATACAAAAAAAAATTAGAGTTAAATGTACCATTAACATGCATTTTAAATGATGTACGATATTTTCATTTCAATTAATAATAAATCTCTGGTATGTTCATGTTTAATTATGTTTCCATAATGTTTAACTGGGATTTTATTACATGTTCCTACATAGAAATAACATTGAATCAGAGGAGACCGCCGTTAAAAGTTTCTTATTTATATCCGAATATTTAATTTAAAATACATTTTTTGATTTCATTCTATTTGAGATTCCTTAGAAAATATTTCATTTTCACAGAATTGTATAATTAATTATTTTAATTATAACATTAATAAACATGTGCGAGGAGAAAGAATTAAAAAATATTTAAAATCACCGAGAACAGTGTACTCGCCTTACAGCTTGGCTATGTATTGAGGTCAATGCATTCAGATTTATGCAGTGCTTAACTTTTACTTAACTTCATCATATTAGAATGGTGCTTCTGTCGTTTTTTCTTTTACAAATGGTAAAGCTTTATAGTAAAATGTCCAGTCTAGCAGAAACTTCTACGATGTTGGACGTTAGTCTGACACGATAAGTTGTTATTTTGTATATGGGAAAAATATGTATCAAACGGGTCACGGATTCATTTATTTCCCTTACGGGCGGACGAATGCAAAATGGAATTTAAATATCTGACCATTGACCATTTTGCAATGTTTCCGATAAATAACAGAAAAATATAAAAGTGCAGAGTGGCGGTACATTAAAATAAAAAAAGGGATCCAGAACAAACGAACACGAATTAAATAATGACACAAACGAGAAACGAAAACATAAAAAAGTAGAAAACTGTGAAACATCAACCCCATTGCGGTCCATTCAAAAATTATTTTTTTTAGTTGCGAAAAATTCAGTTTTTGTTTATTTTTTTTATTCTCATTTCGATTATTTATGGTTATGTTCACTCTATGTTACATTCAACAATTATGATATGACATTATTGTGAGATCGGGTCACCAAAGAACCTCAGGCATCAATTAGTTGGCTATTTTATTTAAATCATTCATATGAATGTATGTTTTATATTTATTTAACATTTATTACTGAACAGTTTTTGGCAATTTATTGAATTTGAAATTCATCTTTTATCCGTTGAATAATCAAAAATGATTTTTTTTGGTTACAGAACTGACCAACGAAACACAGAAAAAAATGAAAAGGAACACAAAATAATGTCTCTTAAATGACTTTAATGAATAAGTTAACAATGACATTGTTGATTATGAATTATGCTTTTTCATAGACTCTATATCCATCTCATTTCATCAAATTGTATTCACTGAGTACTAGTTGGTTTTTATTTCAATTCATGTTAAACTACCATTTACTTGATTAGGAATCAAGAAATGGATGAAATTATGAGTATTAATTAATACCGAATGTTATTAATAAATAATAATTATAATTTCTATGTTTCTTTGTCAGATTTTTATCAGTTACATAAATTTAACGATATTACCAAAGTACATTGTAATCAAATTAAATAACACGAAATGTATATTGAATTCACAGGTAACAAACACATTTTCAACTCAATGGTAGCAAGTAAAAGAAATAATAAAAGTTACGATACGGTGTATGTTGTTAACTTGTAGTTATCACGCCAAAGAGATTATAAATTGATGTCACAATTTAGCTCACATTCAACCAACACATTTGATTACAAACGTCCTGGTATATGAATGGTATACGCTAATGAATGAAAATTATATAGCCTCTTTGCCAGCGAATTTTATGCATTTTAAAAGGTAACCTTAATCCACACGGTTACAAAACACATAGTTTTCTCGCATAGTAACAAACCCAATTGATATTATTTCAGTTATAAATAAGTTTCATTTAAATCTTCATGTTGAATTAAATTTTCTCAAGAATTAAATAAGAGGGTGGATGATAAAAAGTGAATGAAAAATTATATCTTAATTAATTTTAATTGTACTTCATTATATTCATATTGTTCTAATTGAATAAACCAACAAAGTCAGCATAAATTTATCATAAACGTCCAGACATTTGTCTCAATGTCATAAAATGCCACTAATACCAAATGGTAACGTCTAAACTAACTGTTGTTTAGGGCCAATTGAATAAAGATATGAATCAAAATATTTATGTTATTCATAATACCCAGAACACCTTTTTGCACTTCATGATGTTACTCATCCGTATGATTTAAATTGTCACGCCATCAGTAGATTTATGATGAGAATTTAATTGAAATTATATTTAAAATGATACTTGAACAACTGTATATTAATAATTTCTATTCTTCAATATTTATACAAATTCATGTTTCTTTCATTTTTATTAAATTTAGTCAGTTTAGACAAAAATTGAACCACAAAATTTATTATCTCTATGGTATAAAACATTCTAAATGGTTTTTATGTATAATAACGGTATAGCATCTATTTTTCATAACTACCACTGGGAGGTAAAGAGACTATAGAAATACAATATGTACCGTGTACAGTAGAGTGAAGACCGACCAAGTAAACTATTTAAATGAAAATAGCGAAATAACGAGGTTTGCCAAAAAAGTGAAACATAAAATTTGAACATGTAATGCTCACTAGAGATTCAATTGTGCTAGAATGGAGTAGTCTAACTAAATTATCCTTTTGAATAATGTTTTATTTGCTTTCTCGCCTCCATTCCATATCCCGACAAACCATCAACGTTCTCATCAGTTTCTCAGTTTCTGTTTTTTTTTTTTTCCTTGACTTGGATCTTATTCAATTCTCCACTATGAACAGTAAAACGATGAACTAAATACAAACATTTAGAATTTATTTCATCTATATGCCGTCATTCTTCCCTCACATATGATTTACCTCATCCCCCCAAAAAATTCAAATGTTAGACTCATTTCGTCTTCTATTCATATTAAATCAGACGTACAAAACATTTATCATTAAAGTAACATACGAACATATCCCGCCAAGAATAATATTCTTCTTTCAACCGTAGCCAACAAGGACCTGGAAAAAAAACTCATTTCAACTTAAATAAAAAAAAGGAACCAAATTCTATCCATCCTCTATGATTTATCAAATAAAAATGAAATTCGAAACAAAAAACCATACGCCACCAATGTAAAAATGGACTATAAATGAGAGCATCGGGACACTATCCAAAACAACGGATAAATGTACAACTCAAGCAAAACGAAAATCAACCATTCAACCACAAAACTTTCCCTCCTTATGATCAAATAAAATTCCAAAACAATTTATTTTCTTCAGCTGTTTCCGCCGTTCATTATGGGGCCCCAAACAATATCATTTCGATGGTTTTGCCCGGCTGATTTGATTTTTTTATTTGTTCGTATTTCACCTTAACATTATAAGTAATCTACAACGTGCGCGTTTTCTCACACTCTCCAATAAAATCCTTCTTATACGATTCACATATCACCACCGGTGTGCTGTCACAATGTCGAATAAAAGTGCAATGGAAAATAAACATGTTGATAGTCTTTCTGGTATTACTTTTATTGTGTGTATGTATGCTTTCATAGTTTCTATTTTTCTCCATCAACATTTTGTTCCTGATGGGACAATTTTCATGGCGTGAAATAAATGAAAAAATAACAACAAGAATATCCTTAACATTATGAGTAAATATACATCGAAATGTTCAAAAAGAAAAAAAAGAAAAGAATGAACTAAAACATTTATCCGTTTGGCGGAAATGAATCTACCATGCCAAGAAGTTTTTTTTATTTTTATTTTACCTTTTACTGTGACGAAGGCAGGCAATACAAAAAGGCATAGGAATGCAATAGAAAAACACATAACAAATAAAATGGCCTTGTGAATGACACTTTGCCAGTCTGGTTTTTATTATTTGGAGCTGAGAATTGAATGGAACAGAACGCCAATCTCCAAGCACCTATTCAGTTATGGTATGAAGTGGATACTCCAATTTACCTTTATGTGTTTAGAAAATACTAAGATAAGCTAAAAACCATTGTGTTCAATGCAATTCAATTATGTTTTGTGTTTGATCGCAACCGTAGCTAATTCTCAATTCAATGGTTTAGAATATGTACGTGAAATTACATAAAATTTAAATGCTTACAATTCACTATCTTTTACTGATAATATTACTGTCTGTATACAATTTCTATTTTATAATTATAAATAAACAATGGAATTTAATGTTTTAATATCGCGTTTTTCTATATAATTTCTTCTATGAAATTGGTGATCGTCTAAGCACAATAATAAGTGGATAAATGTAAGAGAAATAAAAACAATCTTATAATTGTGTAGCGCAGCATAAAGGTAAAGTCATACTTTTTTGTTTACGTGAAAGTAAACAGTTGAGACAGACAATGTCAATAAAAAGGGATGATGATTCGAATTTCAAACGGATATTACGGGGCTGTATTATATGTTTTTATAGAGAAAGGAAACTTATCACTCTTTTGCCACAAAAACCAACCATGTTAAGTCAACAAACAAACATAATTCTATGAATGAGAAATCACCCATTTAAGCGCCGGTTTTCATATTACTTTTTTATGCTGACTTTCTCTCTTTCACTTATTTGTCTCGATTCGGTTTATCTCTTTATGAATTTCTATTTTTTTTTATGGTTTAGTCAACTGTTAGGGTAACTAATGTAGTAAATATCCATTTGGGAGTCAATAAAATAAATAATAAGCTCATTATATTTGTACTGACGTTATATTATTCATAACCGTAAAAAAACATTAAGAGTAAAGTAGTGAAAAATAAAATAAAAAATCAACCAGAGTACAACAAATATTAGAACAAGAAAGAAGAAGTAGTGCACATAAATTAGTTTATTACTATTATGCAGGACACATCATTTGTTATAATCATAATCATAATAAAGGATCCGTTGGATAGTTCCAGTTCTATGAATCAACCCTGAGTCTCAGATACTCAGGTTACCCCGTTCCATTGAATGCATAACATATTTCTCTGTGAGGTAATCCCATAACATTATGATCTTTTATTCTCTCTTACTACACATAATGTGTACTTTTATTCGTTTTTTTTTTCCTTTTTGATTCTTCTATTAAATCATATGAATTATGGATTCGTAATAGACGTAGTGAATAGATGTGAATGAGAAATCTAACCAAACGAATTATGCGGTCTATTTAGATGAACCTTTCAAAATCTGGCACGTTCAATATTCACTTATTGTCCTTAATAAGCATTCTAAAGGGTCCTTCATTTAGGGCTCTTACTGATTTGAGTCAATTGTAACTGAATTGTTTTTTATTAGTAAACAGTTGTGTAACAAAAAAAAATGATAATAATAAACAGAATTCAATTCATAAATAGCAAAAAATAGTAATTGTACGTGAATCTGAAACCCATGAATCTGAATGTAATGAAAAGGGGTGTATTTCGCACTTATTTGATTAAATACGTAGTGAATGAATATAACCCGCCACCAAAACCACCTCAACATTATTGGCCGCATAAAAACATGAAGGGAGACTTGATATAGCAAATAACACTGTAATACGGCAATGTTAATCAAATAATACTGATGTGCGTGTAAATTTATTACATTTTATAATAAAACTCATAAATACCGCAAAGCATTAATGCATAAATCATTAATCTTTTTCTACTTTCATCTCAATGGTAAAGAGAGAGAATTTCAATTTATTTAATTTTAAAAAATATTTTTTAATATCTTTCAATGAACGGTAGTTATTTGTACGTGGGGGTTGTGAATAGTGTGATCTCATATATGTGTGGATTGGTTAATGTGATTGGTATATACTAGAGTCTTCTTAAAATTCATGGATTTTTAATATAATATGATGCCAACATGCTGTGCACCGAATACTAAAAGGACTTTTCATTATGAACCAAACACACGTCATATGGTCTAATAAGATTTAGTCAATGATTTCATTTAAACTGAACGCCCATCGTTTCAGTTAACAAACGTTCTTATTCACGGTTCTTTCTCTACATCGTGGAACGTACAATTTTTAGGGTTGACAGTCAATTAAATGGTTTTAAACTTACTAACCAATAATACTCATTCGGATTTGAAAAAAAAAGAAAGAAATATGTTCAATTATTCAATATGAAAGAAGCATATTGCTTGATTACTGTTCCTTATTGCGTTCCATTTGTTTGGAAAATTATATGAGATTAATGCAAATTTATGTTTCTCATAATTACATTACTGTCAAGTAAAATTATTTGATGTTGGTTTTTGCATTGATTCATAAAAAAGGGGTTTTTTATTTGTATTATCATCGAATAGATGATATTATGAATTGTTAAAATTCATAGAAATCCCGTAAATCTATAAATATTCATAATTAATAATTTTGGAAAAGCAGTTGATTTTCATCAGTTATTTTCATGATGGAAAATTGTTTTCCTTTTTTCATTTACGGATGATACAATTAACGAAACAATTCAAAAGAGGTCCATTTTGATTATTATTTATATTTATTTTTAAATTAAAAATAAAAAAAAGATGTTCGTTATAGCAAACAGATTTGGATTCTATTTTCGTTGTAATTTTAAATATAAAAACATTAAAATGTTGATTTCATGAATTTGTTTTACAATTCTATATCCTTTGTTAATTCATCTCATTTATGACTTTACTTTTCTTTTATTTTATTTTCCATTCCACGTAAATGAGAAACGGTTGAATAATATTTTACGTAATGTTGCATTTCTACAAATTACAAGTGTATAACAGAATGAAAAATATGAGAAAAAAAAAATTTGTACTGAAACATTATTCAAATTACAGTTGTCTGTCTCTCTTATATTTTCCAAGGTTCTTCAATATTTCTTTACTTACATTTAATGGACAACAACATTCATTTCATTCTGGTCGCCGTTACATTATGAATTTAAATTTTCACTGTATAGACATCATTATCTTATCCGTTGTGTCAAAATGAGGAAAATCTTCAAGACTATTCTATTCAATACTGGCACAGTTAAATGTAATCTTCATAATTCAAATAAAAGAGATAGAGTTTTCTATGAACACAAAAAAATAGCAATTCAGAATCCATTTTATGATAGCAGACTGATGGCATAAAAAAGTGAACGAAAAAAAAAATATTAAAGCGTGAACATTTTCACGTAACACCAGTAAATGCAACACTTAAATTAAGTGCAAAAAGAGATATTTAAAAGAAAATTTGTTTCACTTTTTTTTTCTTTCAGTTCCATTTTTTAATGCCATCATTCGTTACAAATCTATTTGCAAAGATAATTATAAAGAGCACATCGTTCGTCTTCCTATAGCTCTATAATACACACTCTACAAACACGGATAAGAATCCATCTCAGATTTCATAAGAAATAAAAAAAGAAGAAATAATAAGGAAAGAAACCGTATACTGAATAAAAAAAAAACTATGTGCTTACCGTTAAGCTCATCAACATAAGTTAATTGCTATCTAAAATAATAATCATAAGTAAACAAGAAAATTATATTGTGCCAAAGCATTGAATTAGTAAACTCATTAAATTCAAATTAATCAGGTGTATCAACATAAAATACATGGAAAGACATTTAACGTATAAAATCCATTATGTTTCACAACATATTTAAAATTCAATTCTTACACCAACAACACACATGACTAGAAGAAAAACAACGAAATAAATGAAATACTGACTCAATCCTCTAACTATTTCAGTATTAACTAAATTAAAGATGACACGAATTAGTATCTTAACGATAATCCAGTTGTCTATATGTAATAATCTTATTTCTTTAATCCTTCTTCGGTTTTGATGCCAAAATGGCATTAGAAAATTTTGTAATGGAATATAATTAAATTACACGTACGATATGTATGCCTCTGCACCTAATAAGCATCAACAACATACTTAACCATTTAGCATGAAAAACCTCCAACGATTTCAATCTAGTTCTCATGATAATTTCACTTTTATTTAATTTTTTTTTTCTTCCTATTCTGTTGTTTTCACTTCGCACAGCAGAACTCATTTTCAATTTGGTGCACGGGGGGCCGCATAACGAATACGAACCAAGTCGTTATGATAAGAAAATTTTCGTAATTAAATTATAATACGGTAACCGTCTTATTATCATATATGAGGTTTTAATGCCAACGTTCATTTCAAAATAATATTAGACAGAATATCCAAACCAATTTAAGCATAGCATCCACCCGTGACTCATTCTCTGCGAGAGATACTTCAAGGGCGAAATGGTATCCTCTTCATTTCTTAACTATGGTGGGGTAAGTTTTCAGCCTAACAGGTTCATAGTCATTATATTGCATACAATCATACAACGTGTAAACATATCTAATGTGTATGCCTATTCCCTTTTTTCATTCCGGTATCAGATATGTACAACCTTGTCATCTCATTCCACTGAATTCAATATCCGTACAATTTATAGAATAAAATTACACAAAAAGAAATAACAAATATGCAGGTAAGTAATAATCCTTAATGGTCTTTTCGTTCTCACCGGTTATGTTGTGTTTACCTCAATGCCATCTTTACCATTTAAAAAGGAACGGTAACACGATGGGTGTATGTTTTTTTGGGTAAGAGAATAATATTAATTGACAAGGTTAATGACTATTACTTGTTCCTACTAACACATACCAGAATAAAGCATTTTAGTGGCGGCACACTCTTAATCATAATACCATTTTAGTGGTTCATATGTACGTATGAAGTTTTTTTTTTCTTTTCTCTTTTGTTTAGAGAATGAAAATCCATTTACCAAAAGTATAGGTGAATTCAACATTTATGTTTTACTTTATATTCGTATGAGGGCATTTTTTTTTGTTAGACGACGACAACAATTAGTTTAATATGATAAAACAATTTCGATGTACTTTGGTTAACTATGGCCAGCTGAACACATAAAAATTTCATCCTTAGAATTTGCCGAAGAATCTTTTCGCATACACGAGAATGAAAATTACTTGGGCATTTATGATTTTTGTGTTTACCTGAATAAGGCGTACCAATGTGTGGGACGATGTTTGTTTGTGCATTGTGATAGTTGGTGTTTAGCTATCCGGTAGAGTTGGGGAGGGAAGCATTAGAGAAATCTATTATGGGCCAAGTGTTCACATGATAAAGGATATTGCTGCTCCCCATTCCCCACATATCCTTAGTTAAGCTAATTTTCTACGTAATTATATGTTCATCTATGGTATTTCCTATCCAATACAAATTGTATAGTTAATAATTGAAACCATGAATGTTTATAATTTATAAGAATATGCTAGGAATATCATCTTTCCCAGGTACATTCAACTTATATTACAGTAATGTTATAATTTTTATTTTTCTCTTTTCATTGGCCTCTCTTCCCCCCTAATTCAGTTATATGGCCGTTCTGTTATAATGTGCTTCTGCCTTCACACACGAACAACCCAAAAAGGAAAAAAAAAACCAACGGAAAATTGGAGAAGAAATTTACATTCGCTGTTCAACAGCCCGTAGTATTTTGTCCATGGTATACGTTATAAGGTGAATTAATACCATAAAAATGTCTTGTTCACTTAAAGTTTATGCCAAAACAGTTAATGGGCAAACGAAAAAGTACATGTGATGTATTCTCGTTGATGGTGTGCTACAATCTAAGGAGACACCCGTAACTCATCCATAAAACGACTCTTGAAACAATGTACTATTAAATTTGGTGGGTAGGTGGGCTGAGTGAATGATATCGCGTCTAATGTTCCGTTAAAACTCTCTTATAACTTTCACCAACAGAATCTGGCATAGGTTTTCACATGCAATATGATTAAAGATTATGGGTTCAAGATTTTCACCATCAACGAGGAGAATTTAGCCACCTACCATACACATGAAAATAAACGAAAATTTCATTTTTTTTTTATTTTTAAATTTCAACAAAATGAGCTCTACCTGTTCTCATATGAACAATGAACACAAGAAACAACACCATTCTGTTCCTCTATTAAATAATGGGGTTGAATGTTGTTTGGGGGTACTCTGAGTCTACGTGATGACATGATTTCTTAAAAACACAATACACCACTTTCCTCTACCAGATCTTCTTCCTATTTTCTACTGTTGTACACCAATTTTCAAGCTGTTGTGTCATGTGTGAAAATGACTGTATATTTTTACTTTGGCTATTTCTCACACTTTTGTACGAAAATAGAATAAAATAAACGTTTCAGCTAAATAACGTGAATAACAGAAATAATAAAATAAAAAAGAGTACAACAGTGGAAAATGTGCTCTTGAATAAAATATTTAATAAATAATGGTAACACGTTAGGTTGATTATAATACGATTTTCTTTTCAATTTGTTTACAGAACAGTGACACTGGCAAAATGACACTTTTCTTTTCAAGCTACCATCTGTTTAACAATTTATGTTGGCACCAATTTAGTCTCAATGATTGAAACAGATGAGTTCGAGTATAAAGTGATTGAATCCCATTAAAAAGAAAAGCCAATTTGAATAAAAAAAAAAAAACAAATACATTCGAAATACTTCATGATTTTTAAAATCACGAAAGAATCACATATAAATTAACAAGTTTATTTCCTTTCATTGGGAAAAATGGTAGCTGTCACATCACTTCTTCATTTCCATCAATTTCTATTTTCAAATTATTTTCCGGAAAAACAAAATCCGAATCGTAGAATATTGACCATTGATTGGAGGCACTAAATTGGTTATTTGATTGATGCATTTCAAATTCACACACGTTTTATTACCTTGAAAATTTCATTTATCTAATATGTTTCCTTCGATGAAAAGAGTGATAGTCCATGGCAAAACATTTTTTTTGAATGAATTATTGATTGCAATAATTTACATTTTATTCACATCAGTGACTTTTCATTTAAAAAAATACGATTTATCCGTTTCCAATCTCAATATTGTTGCTAGTTGATATTCAAATGTTGATTGAGAAACAATTCCGTATCAACACTATAAAAGTCGCGGAAAACTTTCACAAACAGATAAAATCTCTGGTGGATCATAAAGAAGATTTATCATTTGAATAGTCAACGTTCGAATGATAAAAACGGTGAGAAATTAATTTCTTATTCACTTGCATAAAAAATATGCAAAAATTGAAATAAAACAAACGGAAAAATTCACAATTTCGCAGTTAATATTTGCAGTTTTATATCCGTCAGATAGTGGGAAAATTGGAAGAGAATTCAAGTCTAGGTTGCAATTGGCCAAGCTGCGATAAAATACCCCAACGGATTTCCATTACAAATGCGATTATCAAATAAACGTGCCGGTACTATAACGCTACGTCACTTTCATCCAGTAGTTACCGAATGGCGTAGGAAAAAAAGTGTTAGCCAGTTTATAAGAAACGAACCACTAGATTGAATTAAAACAACAACAACAACAACGACAAAAAAGTGTTGAAACGATGAAAAACAAACACTGAAATTTCCATCAAAACACTTCCATGTTGGTTTATGATTAAACAATAGCGTGAGAGATCCTTTTTTTCATATTTTCAGCTCCATCGTTATTATGATACAGTTACCAGTATAACGTCCAGTTAAAACGCATACACACACTTTGTTAATAACCAAACTGATTGTTGTTGTTCTGTGAAAAACTACCGCACCAATTGATAATAAAGTTGGTGGGAAAATTAAGGGAACGATGAAGGTGGAACAGCATTATGAAATAAAATTTTTAAGCTTATTATTAAATAAATGACAGAAAAACAAGGTGGTAATTTGTTAAATAATACAATAAGAAAATCCTTATACTAATTAGGAAATCTTATTTAATTATTCAGTCATACATTTTGCTTCTGTGTTATTGAATAGCACCAAGTGAAAAGCTGAACCATAGAATTAAGTTCACCACCGTTTGTGTTGCCCTTCAGTTTGTTTAAAACAAATTTTATTCCATAACAACAGACCGATAGCACCCAGGTGGAGTGAAACTGTTATACATTTTCCATTTTTTTTTTCCAAAAATATATTTTCATATCATACCAAGGCCCTCGACATAAAACAACGAAATAAGAATAACCTGAACAAGAATAAAATGAATAAGAAGAAACAAAAATACATGGAATTTAGAAAATTTACTTATGAAAATCAAATTGTTTTTGTTGTTGTATTATGTTTAGTTAAAGAGAAAATATGAAATGTTTAAGCGCCACGTATAAAATAACTGAGCAACAAACACAAGGATGAAAAAAAAAAAGCAATCAAGTAACGGGTCTGATATAATATCACGCTATTGTTATTGAATAACCGCCAGGTAAGAAAAAAAAATGAGAAGTGAAATAAAAACCTCGAAACGCAAACCCACCAATTGTGGATTCAAACGATGAGGTAAAGGCTGAAACATCTTATTGTCATTTTCTTGTTCTTATTCCCATTCCATTTTGATTTTTTTTTTAAATCTACGCCAAAACCAAAATAGAATATGAATGAAGTATAGAAACAAGAATGAGATGAAAAGTAAGAAAAAAATTTAAAAAGACATTTTCCAAGAAAATGATATGCGATGTTCGGCTCTGTTCACCGGTAATTTTATATATTATTTTAATGCATTTAATGTAGCCTCTCTATTTTATAAACGACGTCTGTTCAATAGCAGAAGGATATGTCTTTTAATATCATTTCATATTACTTTGTTCATGTGCTCTTCATCTTTTCTACTTAAGACCATTACGAACGATAAATTTCATATGATAAAACAAAAAAAAAAGGAAAAAGAAAAGGGAAGAAAACGAATAAATACAAGACGCGATTCTGTTCAAATAATCCTTAACGCTGATATGGTAACGGTTTGTGTGGTTTTCTTAAAAATGTGATTTTCTTTACTCATTTAAATATTTTCTGTTAGGCTCAGTGTGCGGTACCTACCAAGCTTTAACCCAGTTGGCGACCTTTTGATTATTCAAGAAGGGGGATGATGCCTTTAAACTTTTCAGTGTCACCCACTGATAATGGGTTCGGGCCACATCATTTGAATCAATGGCATTAAATTTATCAAAATTACCTCCTCGAAGAGACAACATAATAAAAACATTAAACGCATTTTCTAAGATTAACTGCAACAAATAGAACAAAATCATGACGAAATGAAATTTTGTCTAAATGAGATAAGATTTATTTTATAATGAAACTTCATTTAGTTTAATGAGACGATATTTTGGATGTGATGGACACCAAATTCATGGAAAATCGAAAGTCACAAAGAATAAAAACCGAAAATTCTAAAGTGGAAAGTTCGTTAAAGTATCTTGTACAGATTTTGCATACAAAATTTTCTATTTTTTTTTTTTAACTTTGGCAAAATGGACCAAACAAGTAGAAAACTTTGATATAATTAGTCGAGTAGAATATTAGGAACCATTGGAATAGAATTTGAATTATGCATAGGCCAAAAATCATTCATGTAAACGATGTTAAGACGATTTTGAGGTCGACTTTCCATCTCATCCATTTAATGGCCATAATTATAGTCGTCGTGTACAAATTTAAATGTTTTGATAGAGTGTTGTGGATCAGTGGTGGTTACCCAAACTGGAAAAAGAACTAAAGAAAATGAAGAAAGTTGCGTGGAGGTTTACACACACTGACATAGATTTAAGTAAAAAACGATTGAATGAAAATTTTAACGGAAATTCTTGCCTTGCACAGATTTAAAATCTTTGTGGCATAACGTAATGTATCCTTGGAATCTAATCCCTGATAATTATTTACTGGCATATCCTTTAATGTAGAACACCCAAAAAAAAAAAATATTCACTCACTCTCCAGTTCCTAGAGCATCAATTAATTCCCTGTGTTTCTCTCGTAATCAAATTCCAGTCATTTTTATGTATATTTCTGTATCCATTTCTGGTTTTAATAATCTCTGTTTTCAGCTTTCACGCGTTTCGCCCTAATTCAGGTCATTGAAAATTACATTTAATATTTATTTTGCATATCAAATTGCTTTTAATTCAGTATAGAGGATCGTACATATGTATAATAGCTAAAATTTGAATTGGATTTTAGTTACAGTAGTAGCATCGTCCCATTTATAGAGAAATATTAAAATAATTGGTTACCAGGTAACCAGTGTGTTATGGGAATAATGAATTAGAAGAATTTAGTTATACTTAGATAGGAAATCATTTGTGTATTCAACCATTCTGAATTTATGAATCATTATGGAATTATAAAAAGAGAAAATTCAATTAGATAATACAGTTTATGTTGAATATTTGGTTTTCCATTGATCCAATAATTATATTTAATATTAATCTGGTTGTGTGCTAACAAATTCCCTTTAAGATTATATATTTCAGTTAAAAGCTATTAAAATGTTTACGAACAACAAGAAATGGCCAAGTGAATAGATCATAACTAAATATTGGTAATGTTATCTTGTCCAAATTGTTTTCTATAGCTGGAAACATTTAAATGGAATCCACACAAACATACACACACCCCACCCTCAATCCACAATTGTCAAACATTATGTTTAAGAGGCAAACAAAGTGAGACACAAGACACTAAAGGAAAATTGGTCAATTGGATAGGCTCAAGTATTTAACCGTTCGGTTAACATTGATGTGTCCCACTGCTAGTTGGTTTCAAATGATTTCCCTTTTAATTTCATTCTGTAGTATCATTGTATATCGGGTTTTGTGTTGTCTTTTGCGTTTTATGTTCTATTATGAATAACAATTTGCGGTTTAATTTATCCCCCTCTTACAGTTTTACGGCTACTTAAGTGGCCAAAATGGACAAAACTAGAAGAATATCAAACATTGATACATCGAGTAACATTAGTAAACATAATATTATTGTAGTCAATGTGACCAAACTACCCAGTGAACTATTGTTCCCTAGAGACAAGATGATTAAATAAAAACATGTGAATTATGGTTAAGTAGATTTTACCAAATTAGTTACGATGATGCATTGATATTCATGATATCAGAGGATGCATTACATTAACTTTAATTCATATAAATCATTTGATATTTTCCATATCTTGAACTTCAATTAAATTAAATTCATATGAATTATCATTTAGATATAGAGATGATATCAGTTACAAGACAATGGTAAAGTCTATTCAATTAGACAACATAAATTTTATATTTTAAAATTAAATTTTTAATGGAATTAAAATAATGTTTCTTTTGAAACAATACAGAATTTTGAGAGTTTTGATTATTTTCTTCCTACATGCAGTGCAGTATGCAACAGCACTTTTGTTTCAAAACTTTTTTGTTTACCTTCTCAATTGTTTAATGAAATAACATGATTTCTATAAGGATAATTGGATTCTCAAATAAATTGATATGCTCCGGTTATTCATTTTCTGTCATTTAAATTATTAAAATTTTCTAAAACTATTAAGTGGCAGTCAAAAGAGTTCAATGGCATCAAGAAAAAATAACGAGGAAAAATAATATCTTTAACTCATCGAAAACCATTTAAAAAGTCCAATAAATGTTCATTAAAATTTCCGATTATCTTTTGTAATCAACCAAAAAAATGTTCAAGAAACTTTTATAATTAATGAATGGAATAATCAATGATTATCCTTACCATTTTACACAGTGCCAGAATACTTTGAATATCATTTTTCGTGCTCTGTTGATTCCATTTGCTCAACAATAAAATTCTGTGTAATTTTTTTTTTTTATTTCTGGCATCAAGAATGTCTAACATCGAAGTGATGATGGCAAAAATACAGAAAATAAAATAAAAAAAAATAATTTGGCATTAAGACGCCCTTAACTTTATACACGATGTTCATAACTCTTGAAAAGTGTCTTAAGTTTTCTCCCAATAAAAGTACAAAAAAAAAATGAAATTTTATCCTAAAAGCTTTTCTCAATTAAATCCGATTCATAAGTTTTAGAATTGCCAGGATTCTGTAGAAAATTAACAGACACTATGGGCTGAAGTATTTTAATGCATTTTCAATCAACTCTTGAATTGATTTTTCGTTAAGCTCATTGAAAATTCATAAGTCCACTTTAATTAAATATGAATAATTTGTGTTAGTCAATGCCGGCCGTATACTCACAGAGAATGATAATAAAATCAGTCTAAATTCTAAGTAAATTAA
The DNA here is from genome assembly GCA_001014335.1 of Coboldia fuscipes. NCBI lineage: Eukaryota > Metazoa > Arthropoda > Insecta > Diptera > Scatopsidae > Coboldia > Coboldia fuscipes. The sequence goes on along the minus strand of JXOR01000085.1, from coordinate 4,685 downwards.
AGCAACAAATAACCATACAACAATCAATATTAGTTTTATGTAATTCAAAAAGATCCAATACGGATTCATAAATCTTTGATTATTAATCTTAGTCCGATGAAGTTTATTGATAAGAAAATTAATAAGAATGGCTGAGAAAACTCCTTATTGGAAGGAACGAAAACAATACAAAAAAAAAAGGAATTGTTTCAGAAAATTGAGAAAATCAACAACGATTGAGTAAATGAGATCATTGAAAGCATCAACCAGCTTTCCATATCACTCCAACTTTATGACTAAACATAATTGACACGAGAATGGCTGGTACTGGTACATAACTACCACTAACATAGATCACAATCATTTTGAAAGATATTGGATGGAATTCAAGATGATATCCATCATGAGAATTTGAGACCATTTGGATTAATTTCTATCAGATCCTGGGAATGATATGAAAACGTGAAAACTTAAGTTTCACTTGTCATCCAAACAGAAGTCCAATCGAAACACAACACAAGAAATAAAATAAAATAGAAATCATTTCTTATTCCTTTGCATTCATTAGTTTTGCTTTCACGAAAAATTTCCTCGACTACTTTTAGTTTTTCTTTTGCCTTAATATTACGAAATGAACAAGAAGCTTTTCTTTTTTCGTATTATGCCATCAAATATCAATAGAATCATTTCTCTGCATTAGAAATAGACGAAAACAGTATACTGCCTTCTAAACAGTACCACCAACTAGCCTATTTCATTTAGCTTCAAGCATTAGAAAGTATTTGGTACGTGAACGTTTTCATGCTTAACAACATAAGAGATAATTCAAACGACTGACATAATATCATTTTCCTCATGAAACAATCAAATGGAAAATCTTTTATTTTCTTCTGTGTTTTTTTTCTCTTCACCATATTCTTATCTTTCTCTATATCTTGTACTATTCCAGTTGAAAGATGATGGCCAACGAAAAGAAGAAAAAAAAAATATTCATTGAACCGATACCTCGTGTCCGTATGCAAAAAGAAAAACTGAAAATTTAGACCCAAAAAAACCAGCAAGGAAAAAGAAAAGTCGTAATGGATCTCTCTTGCCCATTTCGGAATACCATTGAATGATGTAATCTCACTCATTTCACATTTGTGGAGTGAAATAATTTCCCTACCGTCAACAGAACTTCTAACATTACATTGCTGTCTACTTCCTCAGCAACAATCATCTTCTTGTCTTCTATTTGGCCTTATAAAATAAAAATTGTGAAGTGAAAGAAAATGGACAAACGATATGACAAATAATAAAAATTCACGTTTCTATTCTTTTATTTTTTGTTTTACGGTTTTGGCCAACATAATTTTTCATTCATCTCCCGTTTCAATCATAATTAATTGTAGTACATAAAAACGCACAATATTGTTTAGTGATGGTTGTGGGTATTGTTGTTAATGAACTCTAACGATAAAATGAACACTTAATTAAACAAGAAACGCGTGAATGCCTTAACATAGAATTAAGTGTGTTTCTGTCGCCTATTTTGACCGTTCAGTTCTTTTCTTGTGTTGTACGAGTGGATTACAAATTCAATTGCCGTGAAGGGTTCAAAACAATTTAAAAATTTATTATTTTGTTTCTTCATTTAGCTCAACGTTTTATATTATTTTTTGTCATTTGGTTTTATTAAACTCAAAGAGATAAGAATATAACCGCGAGATAGAATATTGAAGGCGAATATCATCCGTTATATACCACACCAATTAGATATGGAGTCTATAGAATTGAAAGATGCTGTGAAATTCTTATGAGATGATGACACTTTTTCTTTATTATTCCAATTTTGGTGGTTGATGTAACTGTTGTTGGTTAGAGACTAACAACAATGTTATTGACTAGATGAAGAACCCACATTATAATTAAGCGATACATGATACGCATAAACTTGTTGATGGTATGAAATTAATTAAACGAAAACGGCAAAATGAGACACAATAATTCATTGGTATTGGCCCAAGTGACACTCAACCGTACGATGCTTGATATAACAGTGTTTCTTGGGTCTCTTGTCATTCAACTGTTTAACTGATTTAAAAAGATATCAAAACAATTGAAATTGAAACGATTTACCAACAAGCACCAGAGGTAATTTTTCCACAGTCCTTATTACTTTGTCACCAATAATGAAATTTTCTACCATTTTCTAGTTTTGCCATTCAAATTTTTCTTCGTTTTTATTTTTTTTTTTTTTGCAGTTAAAGAAAATTAAATAATTTATCAAAATGAACGATGATTGTTTTTGTTTAATATTTCATTATATTCATTCTGCCACTTACCTTGAATGCTGTCAAAGAAGCCACAAAGAATGACTAGTAAAACACATTTAAATATCAGAAATCCCATTGTGTCCACTGCGGATGGTAGAATATTAAGTATCTTCACAATAATAAAGGAGCCGAAAAAAAATCACTTGAAAAACTTTTACCAGTAACACAATACGGCAGAAAATTTTCCTTCTAATTTTATTAAGGAAAACAATTTCACATCAACCGTTCAATGAGAGTAATAGTGAAAATTCTTTAATTAAACTATCACGGATGATAAGGACTTGAATGCAAAGTAAACCATAAACGTTTCAATGCAAATGTATGTCGGGCAAACTTTTCTTTTTTACACAAAAAAATTTATCCAGGTGAATTGTTTGTAACGTTTAAAATATTTCTTTTTCTTTCTTTTTTAAATCACGAGCACAAAAATGCAATTAATTTGAATTTTCTTTTGAAATCAATTTAACAATATTTCTTCTACATGATCTTCAATATTTCCACTATGAAAGCATGATTAAACTTGAATTGTAAATTCCTTATTCTCTTCGTTATAAGTTAATAATATTTCACAATATATTTTGTATTCATATACAATCAATTTTATATAAACATTCACTCAATTTCACTCCGTTTTACCAGCGGTAAAAGTTCTTTTTCGACAAAAAGAAACAACAAAAACTATTAAATTTGAATCATCATTCTTTTTCACTATTGAGAATAAAAACGTTCCTGTTAGAGTTTGATGATATTCACTATATTCAGTAACAACGTATCCGTAATTTCCTGTAACACCCTAACCGTGCGATAGACAATAACGTCCTGTTTCAATACAAATCGTTAAACGACTGATGTTACAAAACAGCAATCCAAAACAATATAGTGCGGCCGCTGATATATGGTGGAATAGCTACAATTTAAACGGGAGGGTAATGTTGGTGAATTACCGTCAAAGTCGAATGGTGGCAGTGTACACTTTCACCGGGTGGCGGAAAGTCAACGTTCAGCATCAACTCGGCGACAATGAGCTTGACGCTCGGCTTTTGTCAGCGCGCGCACATGTTTCTCCATTATTATCAGCAGCTGAGAATATCCTTCATACCGGATTGCAACCGAAATGCAAATAATAAAACATTCTGTTCGTATGTTTCCTTACAATTTCATCAACATCATCATATTATTTGGCTTAAATCATTCTCCGTACATAACTCTTATTCAGCCTCATCCGTTACTTTTCAGATTTAATGTTGTGCAATTTCTTTCTGAATAAAACCAACCGGAACTAAAAGTTTTTTTTTTCTCCAGAAGGATTTAAAAAAAGAAAAAGAAATGAAAACAAGAAATGAGGAATGTAATGAACAAGGAAACAGACGTTGAATATAAAAAAAAACATAAAAATAAAAAGTCCGTTGATCAGCAAAAATTTCAATGTTTTTGAAATTTATTTAATCAAAATTTATGTCTGTTACCATGTAGAACTGAAATAAAATCGGATGGGCTTTTGAGTTCGTATACGTCCGGAACAAAACTAGTGAAATGAAGGTTTAATCGCTATACTAATTACTTGATAAAAATGTAATTGGAATTAAATGAATTTTCATTTGCACATCAATAAAATGATTATTGAAACGAAATATGTAAATCATTGATGAGGTTTCATTGAGATAAAAGTTCAAATAAAATCAATCAAGTTCACAATGTATCAACTTTGATTCACTTTTTTTTATTTTAATTGTAATTACATAATATTAATTGTGTTTGACTGTCTTTACCAATAATTGAATGTTCCACTTTTATTATTGGTTGGATACCAATTTCGTTTAAATATTATTTCAGTGTTTTATGAAGATCCATCTTCTGCCACTTCGTATCCAGAAAGTGAACCTTCTAAAACACTTAAGATACATTGAATTAAATTTTCTGTTCGACATAGCAGTTTTTCTTCCGTTTCCATTTTTATTGGAATGATTTTTATGTTTTCTGTTTTTCCTTCAGTTGTTGGTTATTGTTATTTTGTTTGTTTTTCCATTTGTAATGCAGACTTACTTGAATACAATTTTTCCATGTAGTGTATGGTACGATTAATATTGGTCGATTTAAAGTAGCACAACCGTACAAACCGAATACAAGGAAAATAGGATTCTTTGACATGTTGAACATAAAACATATCAATAATGCGTTTCCTGCAATGATGCGACATGAGACAACAAGACATTCAATATATTTATCTGTTTCATTCACAATTCTAATAGTTTCTCGATATATTTTGCCATTTAATATCAATTCAATGAAATGAAAATAGATGTTAACTGAATGCATCAGTCAAGTCGTTTGGTTTCAACTACAAATTTCTAACGAGAGTGCTGTTGTGTATATGAATATACACATTCATAT